>CAJRST010001113.1:14753537-14786327 GCA_907169785.1 Menidia menidia
GACATGATGGCATCACACAGTTGCCGCAGATTTGTCGGCTGCACATCAATGATGCGAATCTCCCGTTCCACCACATCCCAAAGATGCTCTATTGGATTGAGATCTGGTGACTGTGGAGGCCATTTGAGTACAGTGAACTCATTGTCATGTTCAAGAAACCAGTCTGAGATGATTCCAGCTTTATGACATGGCGCATTATCCTGCTGAAAGTAGCCATCAGAAGTTGGGTAAATTGTGGTCATAAAGGGATGGACATGGTCAGCAACAATACTCAGGTAGGCTGTGGAGTTGCAACGATGCTCAATTGGTACCAAGGGGCCCAAAGAGTGCCAAGAAAATATTCCCCACACCATGACACCACCACCACCAGCCTGAACCGTTGATACAAGGCAGGATGGATCCATGCTTTCATGTTGTAGATGCCAAATTCTGACCCTACCATCCGAATGTCGCTGCAGAAATCGAGACTCATCAGACCAGGCAACGTTTTTCCAATCTTCTATTGTCCAATTTCGATGAGCTTTTGCAAATTGTAGCCTCAGTTTCCTGTTCTTAGCTGAAAGGAGTGGCACCCGGTGTGGTCTTCTGCTGCTGTAGCCCATCTGCCTCAAAGTTCGACGTACTGTGCGTTCAGAGATGCTCTTCTGCCCACCTTGGTTGTAACGGGTGGTTATTTGAGTCACTGTTGCCCTTCTATCAGCTCGAACCAGTCTGGCCATTCTCCTCTGACCTCTGGCATCAACAAGGCATTTCCGCCCACAGAACTGCCGCTCACTGGATGTTTTTTCTTTTTTGGACCATTCTCTGTAAACCCTAGAGATGGTTGTGCGTGAAAATCCCAGTAGATCAGCAATTTCTGAAATACTCAGACCAGCCCTTTTGGCATCAACAATCATGCCATGTTCAAAGTCACTCAAATCACGTTTCTTCCCCATACTGATGCTCGGTTTGAACTGCAGGAGATTGTCTTGACCATGTCTACATGCCTAAATGCACTGAGTTGCCGCCATGTGATTGGCTGCTTAGAAATTAAGTGTTAACGAGCAGTTGGACAGGTGTACCTAATAAAGTGGCCGGTGAGTGTAATTATCAGTGTAAAAATGAGTCTGCCTTGTTCTTGTTTTCCAACAGGAGATGACTAGCTGGGTGCACGGCTGCGTGCAAAAGAATGGCTCTTCATGGTAAAAATATGATCATGTTTTATATCCTTCTACACCACCTTTATCTGTTATAAGTATGCTGAATGTTAATATATTTTTATTTTTCTGCCTAGTGTAAAAGGTAATGTAATTTGTGGTTATCTGATGGCATCCTGTGCTCTGGCTCTCCATTTAGTGTGCATGTTGTAGATCTGTCGATGGGAACTGAGCTTCTGCCACCATATAAGGTAAATATATTCAGTAAAGAATCCACCTGGTCCAGCTACTGATAATATTTTTTTCTCTTTAATGGTGTTTCTTTCCCTTCAGGTTCTCATTCTGAGTCTAAGTGATTTGTCTACTATTAGTCATCTGGTTGTTTCGGCCTCCAACATCAACGGCAAACAGGTACCTAAAAGTAAAGGCATTCTCATTCATACGTTGCATAACATCAGTAAAATAATTTCTCTAATAAAGCGATCGCATGTAGTCAGTCACACACTGGTCACTTTTCTTTTAAAGTTTGTCAACTCTCGGGAAAATCGCTACAGGAAGGGTCACATTTACAGTAAAAGTGGTTTGAATGAAGTTGGACTGTACATTAAGTGTAATATAACCAAAAATTTATGTTATGTCAATTCACAATAAGAATTCAATATGCATTCAATATGCATTCGAAGCAGGCAAGCCATGTGAACCACAGGAGTATTGGATGACGGAGCTGAATATTTCAAGCTTATTTTCACCAGAGCTTTGGCTGTGTTTATTATTATAAATTGCATGCTAATTATCATTTATCATTACTTTTTAATACCTAATAATGGGGATGAATATTTGTGTCTGAAATATGGCCTACTGCTTTGGAACAATTTGCTCCTTGACCCTGTTTTTGTTGCCACTTTTAAATATTTCACTTCTAATAACATCACCCTTTAAACGTAGTGCTCTATTGCTTCCTGTATGTTCTGTTAATACTGCCTACAGGTTCTGTAAGGACAGTAGTGTGTATGCATAGTCTTTATAGGTACTGTACACAACTCTGAAGGGGGATCCAGAGAATTGTTTTCTTCAAAAGATCTAGGACAGGGATTGAAGCTGATTAGGAGAGAAGAACTTCCATGATGAAAGATGTTTTTTGTCTTGCTTAATAAGTAATCCTGATTTATTATAATGTCAGGTCTATGGTTGATGTTTGTCTGTCTGTAGTTTACAGTGGAGTGCGAGTGGCAGAGACAAGAATCGCTGACTCAGTCAGTTGCGGTGCCACATGTCTTGTCCTTTGGTGAGTTTTTCATCATCAATTACAATGCCTAACTTTGTTAGCAAATGTGTTCCCTCTATAATTGCTGCTTTTCCAGGTTTCACCAGCAGCGATGTTACCGTGAATTCTTCTGGGCTTCTTCACACTATCCAGCTACAGCATTTTCACCAGGTACCCATCATGGTTTTCCTAGCTGTGCTTGTGTCAGGATCTGCGTTGTAACATCCCAACTTCATTGTGTATACTTGCATCTAGGTCTATCAAGCATTCAGAATCAATATTGTCAGCCAGTGTAAAGTACATAAAGGTAAGCTGTTCCTCTCAGAGGCAGACACGTGCACGTCTTGAGATGTAATGATGACCTGTCTGTTTGCAGATAGATTGCCTAGTGTTTACAGGATGATGGTGGCGTGGTTTAGAGAAGACTCTTTAACCACAGCTAGGTGAGTTGTCTTCTTCAAGTATTTTTCAGTCATTTTCTTTATCATGGCATTTTTTCCAGGAAAAATGAGAACTGGGGCTCCTGACTATCTTTGCTGCCTATGATTGTTCTAACGGAAGCATTTTGACACTAGAGAATCTTCATTAGAGTCAATATAGGTACAAAGTCAGGGAAGGCAATTAGAATTCCACAACAGTGTTTTTCTGAAATTTCAATAGCCAGCCAATATATTCCAAATGACTCACTTCCCATAGTAATGTTTCTTTCAAAGTTGTGTATCTTTCCAAGTGTAGAGTAGACTGAGTCATTGTGGCATTTTTTTTCTCTCTGAAGAAAATTGAAGTTACCAAATTGAACAAAAGTTCCATGCTGTCCAGTTGTGTAAAGGTTTATTTGCAGAAGTTTTACTCCTCTTATAACCAAATAATCCCAATGTTTTCCACTATTCCAATCTTTTCCACAGAGCAGTTTTAGGGTGGAATTAAAAAAGTAAAAATCACACAGACAAGATGAGACAAAAGCTCCAACCTAAAACTGTTCCTCAAGATTGTAGATAAAATTTTACACATTTTAAAGCACCATCAATTTGTGGGATCTGGCCCTTTTTGTTGTTCTTCAGCTGAGAAGCTATAAGGTGTTTATATGTTTTATTTCTTTAATTTGCCTCTGTTGTTGTTCTGCTAGTGTACCATCAGTGACCGAAATCTCAGGAATGTTGCATACAAGTGGTCCAGACAACAGATCTGATGTCCTCTTACAGCTCCACACTGCCCCCAACTGTCAGTATAAGGTACAACTCCTATGATGATGAATTCTGATTTTAGTTTTACCATCATTAAACATATGTCAAACCTTTAATTTACTCTCTGGTCCAGGTATCAATAAGAACTTCACTACCCAAGGTGCTTGGACAGGTATAAAAACTTTCATATGTTTATTTATTTTGTTTCTATTTTCCTATTTCTATATTTTGTTTGTATGTTTTATTTTTATTCTCGTAGATTTGAAATTTTTTTAATCATTGAAGCTAATTACGTAAACTTCAAACAGTCAAAACTGATGTGTAAAAGCGTTTATTATTGTTCATTAATACTGTTTCACACCTAAAAGGAGAAAGTACTGCTCTGAAAGGATTTGTTCTGATATGGCAGGTCCTAAGGTTCTGTGGTCCCACGGTGCCGGTGTACACAGCAGTAACTCTCCTCCTAGCCTGTGGGCAACAGCTGTCCGCCATTCTGAAGACAGGGAAATCTGTAGACATGACCCAGGCTGTTGGCATGGGGCTGCAGCCTCATAAACTTAACCTGGCTATTTATGTTGTGCACATATTACTCAGGTGAGCTTTGGCAGTCTATTGTTGAGCATGGGAAAGTTCAAATGTTGCCTTTCAGAAACACAATTTGAGTGGCAATTACCACTTTTTTTCCTGAGCTTTTTGTCACTTTACATAACCTTTTGACTTTGATATAAATTTGACTTTTTTTTTTCTTTTTCTGTTTGGTCCCTTTATGTTTTTCTGCTTTCCCTCAGCTGTAAATGGTTTCAAGAGGTCTGGTCCTTGCTTTGCTTTCCACCCATGGATACACTTTCCCCAACCTTCCCGGATGGGACATCTCAAGAAAAGGCGGGTTCATCTGAAGAATGGCCCCATCTTTTGTCCCCTCTGCTTTACATTTTTGGGGCAGCTTTGGCATACTGGGGCAGCATGCTGCTCCGGTTCCTTATAAGATTAATTTCATTGATATTTGCTCCACTGCACAGGTGAGTTTAGATTAATAAGAGACTGGGGATTTAAACAGAATTAATCCTATTTATGCTGGTAACTCACACTTTGCATCTACATTTTTCTTATCTGCAGACCATCTGTGTCTCGAGACTGTGGCACTCTGAGGCTGAGGACTCAGCTTTTCATCTGTCTCAGTTTGACTGTATTGGGTGGGACTTCATGTGGAGCTTTAGCAATCTTTGCCTCATCTCTATTCCATTTGTATAGGGTGAATCTTTTTTTTCTAATTATTAAATGGTTTTGCAGAATGTCATCAACACATAAATGGTTGTGATGGTTATGGAATGAGCAAAGTATGCTTGTTTGTTTTTCATAAATTACTGATTTAGATAAGTGTAAAAATATTAACCTTTAACGCCAGGTTTCATTGGGTGTTTAGGACTAAAATCAATTGTAGTAATTCTAGAGGTATCTCAATAGGTCTAGGGAAATCAAGTGATAAAAAGCCAAGAACAGCAGCTCAGGAGGCAAAAGAAACTTGTAGGAATTTAGAGATTGTGGATAATGTTCAAATAGGCCAGGGGGAATTGGCACTGAGAAGATAGAGTTAGTTGTAGGAGCAGGTTTTAGACAGGAGGAAGTGCTAATGTGTACTTCTGAAAAAAACTTAGTTGAAAAGAGCTATGGAATATGGGTGAAAGTAGTATTAGACTTTTTGCAATTTTCATGATGTTTTACGACCTTCAACTCTAATATTTTGTAAGGCTGGAAGTTCAGTTCATCACAAGTCTGGTGTAATTGACGACATAACCAAGTGTTAAGAAGCTTAGCTACAGTCATTGAAGATTAAATGAAGGCTGGTAAATTTGGGAGGGTCTAAGATAAAGATAATGGAAATTCAGTTTGTACAAGACTGGGGAAAAGATAACAAGGATACTTGTGAGAAGGAGATGTAGTTAGATTTGGAAGGAAAGTGTTTCATTGGACGAACCAGTTGAAACACAATTGAAAGGAGGTTCCCGCCTGATGACCTTAATGACATTGGTTTATTTAGGAACAAGTAGGGTCTTCTTTAGGTACTGATCCCATCTTAGAATTTGTATGTTCAACTTTTTTGTGTTTACTTTAAATTTGCATTTGTGTCTTACAGGTGCTCAGGTTGCAAATGACAGAAAGATCTTTAAGTCACATGCTGAATCTGGTAAGGTTGTTTGCTTAATAATCTTTTATTTATTACCATTAACAACATCTCACGGTGGTATTGTGATCATCAGTATAATTCATAATTAATGTATGTCAAACCTCTTCACTTCTGCCCAGGTGCCACAGAAGCACCAACAGTCTGAAAATGGCACAGTCAATGTTGAATCCTTTATGAAGTCTCAAGGATGTCGTGACACCCCTCTGCTGTCTGAAAACACACTGCAGGATGTGAAGGACGACTTGCAACTACATCTCAGCCTTTCAGCCCTCTTCATGCTACCTGTTATGCTCAGCATGCCATCACTTGTCTACTGGATTCATAACTTGAGGTGCAACTTTGAGACAAAATAGTAAATTGGTTTCCTGTCTGAGGAGTAACAAGACAATAAGGTCTTTCTTATATACAAGATTTGACACAACATAAGTGTGCCTTTTTTTTTTTTTTTTTTTTTTTTTACAAAATACTTGTAAAGTACACATTAACTTATAGATCTTACAAGGTGGGAAAAAACCTGGATTATACCACAGACATTTTAAACTATATTGACAGCAATCGTTCAGGGAAGAATTCTAATAGTTTAGTAATTCCAGTAAAAAATAATGTTAAAACAGAGAGAATGTAACAAATGCTTAACAAAACATTGTTTTGATCTATGAGGCATGAGTATTGATCGGATGTAAATGGATTGATCACTGTTTCATTGAGTGAGGGGACTTCTGAAGTCAAGTTATTTCGAAAACACAGAAAGCAAAGGAAACTGAAAGGGGACTTTTTGGTTATGGTCGCCATTAACCAGTCTTTTCGCTCCCATAAATTCATCTGCCATTGAAACAAGCCAACCAGCTCATGGGCTTAGCCGATGAAGGGGCTGTGTCTCACAATCATGTTAGTGCTGTTGATATTTGGCCCATTCTGATAAAATTTGTGTTTTTTAGTAAAGATTTGGCACTGCTGCTACTCTTGGTTTAGCAAATCAGACAGTCGAAAGCTTTTAATAATGAATTACTCTTCACATCTTTGTTGAAAAAACTAGGGTGGGTTAAGCCCTGTTACGCTGAGCTAACTCAGCAATGCAAATTAATGTACAGTTATTTTTAAAGGCTACTCAAAACAACACAAAAAGGAAATCAAGAAAGTCGGAAGAGACAAATTGCCATCTCACCACCGCTGAATCTGCTGCTTCAAGGCGGTTTATTTGTGGCATTTGCCTTTATACCTGTAGTGTGTTTGTATATTAACTTTGATAAAAGGTAAGAGTTTTGTCGGTTCTCATCCTGTCATCATCTCAATAAGGTCAGATCTTTACGAGGAACGTTTTATATTTCGAACCCATTGAGACGAGGATTTGCAAGCAAGTCACAGAATTCCTCTCACAGAGCAACCTCTTTGATTTATACCGGTCTGGCTTTAAAAGTCGCCACCCCACTGAAATGGCACAATTGACACAGTTTTTGACAGAGGCCTCAAAAGAAGTCAGAGTAGCAGCTCAATCATGTGTGTTCGCTCTGCTTAATCTACTGCCAAAATTGAACTCTCTTAGTGTGTTCCTGCTGCATTCAATTGTGCTCAAACAACCTAAAGATTATCACTCTATTAGATTCCTGATATTACAGCTGTTTATTTTAATTTGTGCTTCACTGTGAACTCTCCTGTATCTTTGCCCCCATTTCTTTGGATTAAACCATTTGCTAAGTGCATGAATTGAAATTGGGCTAAAGGAAAATATGTTGATACTAAAATTCTACCAGGGGGTTTCTGTGTATGGGAACAAAAATATGTCTTGAGTTCTCTTTACAGCTGCGTCAAATCAGCATTTAATGATTGTATGGAAATTTTTTTTTTTTTTTTAAAACTTGTGTTGTGATCCTTTACAGATATTCCACACAGTTGGATCCCGATCATTGCTGGCCACACACTGTGCTTTTAGTTGTTTTCTACATACTGCTCACTAACTGCAACACCTTAAAGCTCAGCAAAAGGTAGTAGCTCATTTTACAATTCCACAAATATTTCATTAGCGTTGACTACAAGTAAGTCTCTGACTTCATTTTCCTTTTGTTTTTCACAGTAAACTACTGTTTCTCACCTCCTGTCTTCTCCTGCCTTTGGCCATCACCATGGTAATCTTCTCTTCACTTCACCTCTACAGAGTCACCTACTTCCTGTCAGCAGCACTTGTCCCTTTGGCCCTGTGCTGTCTCCTCTGACGGTATTTTGGTAGCGTTCAGTCTCTATCTTCACAATAGCAAGCCTCTCTTTAATATCCAGCATGCCTCAGTGAGGCTTGCTGAGGTCTTGTCCAGAGAGGACTTGCAGTATCCAGCAGTCATGGAGCAGAGCCTAGGACATAGCATGGGAAATTGCCCACTCGCTGCTGGCACTAAAAGCTCCATGGCAATTACTCTCTATTTTTTTAATGCAAGGATGCAATGGCCTTGGAACATTTGGTGCAAATATATAGGATGTCGTGAAACCATGTTTGCCTTACACTGTATATCCATAGCTCTGCCTTCAGGGAGCAAGAACTATTGATATTAAAGATTCTCCAATAGGTTTTATTATTATTTATCTCGTCACTACACTCTAATCTCCTGTACTGCCTATTGCCTAGCAATCTTCGAACTGATGACTGTCAATATGCCACCATAAAACCGCTGGTAGTAATGCAAATTCAAATTGTACAAAGAAATCTAAAGTATTTACGCTTACATTCTGTGGTATACTTTTTTTTGTTTTTCAGCTAAACATAATTTTGAGTCTCACACATTTGTTCACTGACTGTAGGAAGTACTGATCTAAAGATTGGGGTTAAAAGAAGCATAATTCAAATATTGGTGACCAAGATCTCCAGAATTGTAAACATCTTCTGTAAAAGCAAAGGAGCTGTGATGTTTTTCAGAACATCGAGTGAGCTCAGCATGTGATTCACTGGTACTCCAACACTGTGGATGCACAGTCATGCCACACCTTTGAACAGAAAATTATCTGCTGCTATTATGTTTCAATATTTTCTCTTTGCTCTACTGTGAATGACCTCTATCAATAAGATTCCAATCTCCATAAATATATTTTAATTTGAGTAACACCAGGTAGTTCTGTGGTGCTTTTTGATACCCTCACAGTTGACAGTTGTAACATTGCTGTGACCCCTTCAGCTGTTTAGTCAATGCACATGAATTTGTGGTCAGGTTAGAAAGACCACAAAGTCACCATCTAAAACCTACAAACACGTCAAGCAACTGGAAAAACGAAACAATGTTGTGTAGGATTTAAACATTATAAATGATGTTACCTCTGCCCCTGGGTGCTCTTGGAATATTTTGGGCACAGGAACGAAGAAAACAAAGGTCAATTTGCTTTAAAAGATGTCAAAAGCAAATCATTTAAGGTTCAGAAGCTTCACTGATGTTGCATTTAGACGTTCCCGATGTGCTACAGCACCACACTGTGCCTTACTCAAAATTTTCTATTAATACTGGTGCAACAAACATGTAGTTTAATGCTAATAAGGATGCGATGAGTGAATGGTCACTTTAGATTTAGAAACTACCACGTCAAATGCCTGCTGCTCATAATGTGCCATTTTTACTGAGGCACAGAGGTAATAAAATGATAAATGCAGTTGCACCCAAAAGGGACAGAGATTAATTTAATTGGCTAGATGGAAACCTTTAGGGTTTCTCTCTTTCTTTTTTTTCTCTCTTTCTTTTCATCACAAAACTGCTAACAGTTTGACTTTGTAACATGTTCTTTGTGGATGTATTTTGGTAGAATGTTGCAAATGTGGCGCGTTGCTGGCTTATCGTTTTCGCTGCCATCGGCTTTTTGTTCTTGCAACAGTTAAACAAACAGTATGCTTTGAGCTTCAAACATGGCTTTTCAGAAGTTCAAGTGTCATTTAATTTTTGCTACAGCAGTACTGTGGCTAGTGATTATGTAATTGTGTATCAAGGTTGTATCTTTGCTGTATTTGAATTCCCTTTTTAATTGAAATTTCCAATCTTTTAATCTAATTTTGATGAATCTTTTGATCTGTGCGTACAAGTGCAGCACAGAAAATGTTGCAGTTATTACATGCTGTGACTGCTGAATGTATTTTAAGGGGGAAAAAAGACCAAAATCAGGAGTGCGTTATCCGTCTTGCTAGTTTCTGACTTCCTTCTCATGTCTGGTACTTTGCCAAATCCTGCTGCTTTATACAGAAGTTGAAAATATTATACTGCACACATTTTACTTAAAAGGGATTTAATCGCGCTTTTCCACTAGTGCCTACTCGGCACAGAATGGCTCTACATGGTATTTTTGTATTTCCACTAAGGCTGGCACCAATAGACAGTTGCAGTTTTAGCACTTTCTCAGTCAGGGTTCCATCTGGGCTGAGTAGGGCTGATAGCAGACTGCGAGGCGCTGGGCAGGGAGTCAAAAAAAAAAAAAACGTGGCAAAAACAAACATCTGATTTAATCAATGCTGTGATCATAAACTTTGTAAATGCCTAATCCACAAACTAACAGAGAAGCTTATATGGGAAATAGTTGCTACAATGTCATTCAATTTTGCTTTTGTCGCACATAAATGACGTCCCTTGCCGGTTGACCCGTCTTTCTTTTCAGCCATAATTTGGTACAAATGGAAAAGTTAGATATCATGGATTGATTAGGTAAGTTTTCCAGTGCATGTCCCAGAATTTGTGCATGTCCCAGAATTTGTGAAGGAAGTATTCTGCCATTTTCATGAGTTACACAGGAAGTGCTCAATTCAGGTCCTTTTTTAATATATTACAGAACATAACAACTCATCTTCCACACAAAGACCAATTGAGCATACATATAGGCTTCCTGTTCTACACTAAACCCCACCAGAGATGTGACCGTGAGGTTACCAAACTAAACACTCTCCTTTCCATGACAATGCCTAGACATGCTGTCCATGGAAATCACTGACTGGATTGATGACATTGGTCAACCTGGCAGAGACCAATATGCACTGTAAATAAGTTTGACATAGAGCCAAGAATGTTGTGACAGCTCTTAGTTTGGTTTCAGACGGATGATATGGCTTGCAAAAGCCATACTGTCAAGGGGGACACGGCAATATTTTTCCAGGTCTACAAAACGTATGTAGACATTATGGTCAGACTCCCATGATGCCCTAAGCAACTCTCCAAGGGTCAATATTTTGTCTACTGTTCCACCTCCTGGGCAAAACAGCAACACGTTTCCTTTTGAATCTGAGGTTTAACAAGTCAGAGCATTCACTCCAGTACCCTGGATTGTACTCAACCAACGTGGCCGAGTATATTCCCTCTAGTTGGACTACACTGTCTGGTCCCCTGTCTCGAATATGGGAGAACTACCGCCTTGGTTTGCCACCACACTGTTATTGTCCCAGGCCACTATAGTACATTGAACAGGCTCAGTAAAGACAGCTCCATGTCCAGAACCTCTAATATCTCAGGGTGAATCTCATACATCCAACCACCTTTCATCGTTGCCAATATGGGCATTGATATCCCTGGATGAGAAATTAAATCTGCAGCTTGTATCCCATTAAGGACATGACCCAAAGACTCCAAAAAGGCCAGATAGAGCTAATCAAAAATGCTATCTACATGGCAGCTTCCTGTAACTAGTACAGTGTTTACCGTACTTGTAACAATAGTGGGACATACCTGTGCATGTAAATGCTGCCATTGTTAGTTTTAGTCTTATTAAAGGATAGTTTGACAATATGAACTATTGGGAGATACTTTGCTACAACTGCCTCCTTTGTCATTACTGTCGTGTAAAAGAATGGGTTTGTGCATTGCAGTTTATGTTGTATAATTGAGTAGTATACAGGCATTGAATCATGTTGCCTTTTTTTACCAGTTATGCTCAGAATCACAATTATCTCACCGATTGAATATAGTTGGGGAATGTTTGTTGGCAGCTGTGCCTTTCTGCTTTTTCATCAGCAGCCTATTTATTTCAGACTTGCCTATCAGTTAAAGAACACTTCATTGCGCAACAGTAGCAAGCTGGCAAAATGTCTAATGCCTACAAAGCCTAGAACTACATATAGCTGGCTCTCTGTGACTGTATTCATTCACAAAATCTCTCTATGCTGTTTTTTGGTTTATAAATACTGATTTCATTATAACTAAATATTGACAATAACTATTATCATGGACCAGTCACGATTGCCCTGCGGATTTCTAATGAAATATGAGCATGGGGTGCAGACAATGCTGTTTTTCTCAATGTGACTGTATTTGCACTGAATGTCTTCACATGTTGAAATTGATTTGTTTACGCTGTAATGGATCAGCTTTTTTGTGCACTTGTGTATTTGATGCAGTTTTAGTCTTTTAAAATACACATTGTCTGTGTGATAGACTATCTTACAGTCTGGATTATTCTAAACTGGTGAGATCAGCTACTTCATAGAAGGAACCAGTAGGGATGAGAATGGGTTTAAATAAATATCCTTGTGACTTGTGTTGGTGTTCACTGTGAAAAATCCAAAAAAGTCTACAGTGGTGAAAAAACTGTTTTAATCTTCAAATTTGCTATTTTAGAACTTTTTGTTTTTCGAATGAAAGGTTTTGTGGTGCAGAATTATATAATTGTAATGTCGGTCCGCAACAATGGCGAGCAAAGAAGCAGTTCAGTTTAATACATTTTCTAAAATTTGTTAAAAATGGTAAAATTGTGGTTTCCTTTGTGTTTTTATTTTATTCTTCTTACATTTAAATATATATTACGGGTGTTTACACAATAGCATTAGATTAATTATTCAAAATCATCCCAATTGAGATGCCTCTGTGTATAAAACATTAACGGCAGTGAGCCATGAATGGATGAAAGTGGCAGTTGTTTTAACTTTTATTAACAAATACAATTGTCTTACCCCTTCAGCTTATTTCATATTCTATGTCTTTTTTTTACCAAACGATGTCCAGAGTATCTGTCAAAAGTGTATATTTCACTCTAATCAATATTTGACATGAAGAGTAAAATGTGTGATTTTGAGAGTAATTTGAATGTGTTATTAAACTGACATTTTCAGTAAAATGCCCTCCATTTTATTATCTTGACTTTCTGTGTATGTGTCCACTTCACAAGTGTGTCAAATCAAATTTTAGGTCACCATGCACAAGCCATAGCATCTTATTTAGGTTTTACAATAAGGGGCAAATTTGAAAACAAAATAGCTACAGATGAGTACTGATCAAAGTGTTAGCATTATGAATAAATGTGATTTGGTTACAGCCTGCCATATTCTATATTTCAAAATTACATTATGCTTCAATAGATGCTTCCAATCCAACTTTTTTCAAACAGCTGGCTATGCACAAGTAACCCTGTATGGTTCAATGGTGCCATGTGGTTTTGGTTTAACAAAAAGTTTCAGTTTTCATTTTTCTGTAAATATACAATGTGTATATATATATATATATATATATATATATTATTATTCTTGTTATTCCTCAGGTTAATTCTTTTTTAATGTGGGTGTGTTGACGTATTGATTCCCGCCCACTAAATCCCCCCTCCTCCCCACTCCCAACCCGTTACCCTTTCATCAATACGCACCAAATAGCCTAATGCATGTTATGGACACTCGCAACATTCCAGGGACAGTTAGTCATGGGAAAACCTTTTCCCCATGTTTTGATACTATGGATGCTCATATGCAGGCGAGCTAACGTTACGCCATTCTTTGGTAGGCGACTCCCACCCCCTCCCCTCTCCTCCTCCCATACACACACAAAACAAAAAAAATCCACCGCCCACCCCCTCCACCGTCTTAGCTTTGCCTTCGATTTGGACTGAGCATATCCACCTCTACGACTTATATATAGTGCATCTGCAAAGACAGACGGGAGGACGTCGGCGCCGTCTGCTATGTATCACGATGCGGAGACGGAGAACAACGGCCTGATGTTTTGTACACCGGCTACACTTGGAGCCCAACGCAGCAGCAGGAACAGCGGTATCCGGTGCGGGTAGCTGACAGGGAGGTGGCGGACTCTGTGTGCAAACCTCTGGAGGCGAGGCACCCCCGTAGCGCCGGAGCTTTTTCCGAGGGGCTGTCTCCCAGCTACGTGACCAGAAAACCCAAGCGCTGCCCTCAGGAGGGGGCCCTACCGCGGCACCCCGCCCGTCTTGCCTCACTCACACTGCAGGGATGGCGACCTAACCCCCTTAAATGCCCACGTACACCAACAGGACCTCGCCGTCCACCTTGCCACCGTCCCCCCACCACTACCCAGCACCTCTGCGTCAAAGGTATGTTCTGCTGCACGGCGATTAGTCTGGAATGGAGGCATCGTAGGTGTGCATACTCCCTCCGCCGTTACAAGTAATGATGATGACAACGACAGCAGCCGATTGTGTAATTTTGCAAGTGCACCACCGCTGCCCACAACCCATCCCACTGTTGTTGTTGTTGTTTTGAGAGGACAGTTGATGGATTTTGGTTTAATGCAGACGCCCTGCGAGAGCGATGCTTCAAAAGAAAAATGACGTAGGGAATTCCCACAGTAATCCGATACTGCGAAATGACACCTGCACATTCCGCCAGTGCAGTCCATGATGGCCTGCTCTGCCACGTGCGCACAGCGGCTGCTCACGGCCTCAGCAGCGGACAGATTGACCAGGAATTATTCCACAGGAGAAAAACTGTTACATAACACGATTTTGCTGACGCTATTTTGCCATAGAGTTGTCTTCACGCCTCTTCTGTTCTGAGATGCTAAAAGTCGCCTGTGTTTACAGATGGGGGTTTGTCTCTAAACCCAGCGCCTGCAAATCCACAACCGAGATTTGGCTCTGTTGCGTTTCATTTGATCTATTTTTAACATTTATTTGTCAAGGCAGAGACTGCAAATCCGCAAACATACATTTGAAAAATCTAATACGTCGTGAGCAAGCAGAAATAATGACATTCTATCCTCTGAATAAGGCATTTTGAATATTTTTGTACTGACAACTATGATTTAGAACACACACCATAATAAAGTACATCGTGCAGATAAACTGAAAATGTAGCTTGAAACTTTTCGTGCCAGATCTATTCTGTTATTCTGTTGCTCCTGCAAAATCTATACATATAGCAGGTTTTGGAAATAGCGATGGCTCCAGTTTTTTGTTGTGTTTTTTCAATGTATTTTAATGCAGGTGAGCAATGTCTCCACAGACAAGTTCTCTAGTTTTTCAGTTATGCTAAATTAAATGGGGGAAAGACTCAATAAAATCTGAAGAGCTGAAAACTTATTGGTGTTAGATTAAGTCAAGTACCAAATTGCTAAGAGACGTTTAAAGAAACAAAATTATTTTTATGCTTTCCCAAAACAAATTAAATGGCAAATGGCAAATTTCCATTTCCATAAGTTTCCTTCATTCACAATTTCTCCTTCTGGCATGCAGTTGGTCTGTCCAGGGTGTACCGGCTGTACTACATTATGTCTTGGCTTTTACTTGAGCTGTGGTTCCCCAGACATAGATCTCAGATGTCCTTTCTGGAATCTATGAGAGCTGTTCTCCCACTTTGGAGTCACAGCCCTTGGTGCTTCCTTTACCATTGCTTGCTGTTTTCTCTTAACCCCCCAAAATTTATTTTTTTCATTACTTATATTTCAAGCTTCACCTGCTCCTTCTTAACCTTAAAGTTGCCACATCTATTGTCTTATTCCACAGTTTGTGACCACTGCAGCACCATCAATATATAAATGTATGTTGTTAATCGAAATCCCTTCTCATTCAGGTGGTGTGGTCTCTCTGGCTTTACAGAGCTTGTAAGGGTATAAATAGAATTAGCTGGTGAGTCAGGCTCTAAAAATGGGAAATGCCCTGTAAGAACGTCACGTACCACTTCTTTTATTTCTGTATACCTCAACATTAATTCACGATTAACAAGTGAATATTTGTTTTCTGGATTGTTTTTCTCTTTAGAAGCTTAGTGATTCTTCAACTGATCTTTCTGTTTTTCAGTCATAGTAGAGCTAAAAAGACAAGACAAGCCTTTATAATGAAGTTTTGTGTTTACAGTTAGTGGTATTTCTTGAAACAGAAATCATCTACCTGTGTCTTCATACGTTTGCCTCTTGTTTTGACGACTTTGGAACTTTGTAGGGGGATTAAAACTCTGCAAAGTCAAATTTATTAATTAAAATTCTGGGTTTCGGAGACCTCGGGAAGATGGCGGAGGGAATAGGAGTGTAGTCAGTTAGCTCTCCAAAGTCGGGTTAAAATGCCCACAACAATATCGGTACTCGATAGATAAATCTAAAGCATGAGTGGGATAAGCAAGAGGAGAAGTCGGAAAAACTATGAAAAGCAAGACAGAACTGAAAAGCTGCCTGTAACAGAAGAAATCTCCGAACACGAAGCTAGCGAACACGAAAAAGCAGAGAGCATGGAAGAACAAACTAACACGGAGACATTGCAAAATGGGCTCGCAGATATTAGAGGTGATATTAAAGCCCTTAAACAAGAGCTGTGCCGGGAGCTGGTCGTATTCAAAGACGAGCTGAAGAAAGAATTGAAGGAAGAAATAACTGGTCTTCGGCAAGAAATAGACCGTAGGCTGTCCGAGAGCGACCGGGCGCTACAGGCACAGCAAGTGAGCATCAGCGAGGCACAGACACGCATAGATGAGGTGGAGGAGTGGAAGGTGGATGCTAATGAGGTGCTAACGAAGATGGGGGAACAAGTACAGCGAATGCAGGAAAAACTAACCGATCTGGAAGGGAGATCAAGGAGAAACAATATCAGAATCTTCGGTTTACCAGAAGAAGTAGAAGGGAGATCCACAACTACTTTTCTGGAACAACTTTTTAAGAAGGAACTCGAACTTCCGGAGGGGACCGAACTCCAGATTCAACGAGCCCACCGAGCCCTCACCTCAAAACCGAACCCGAATGCAACACCGAGGTCAGTCGTGGTTAACTTTCTGCAGTTTGAGACCAAAGAAATGATCTTGAAAAAAGCATGGCAGAAAAAGATCCTGGTAACGGGTAAACAAATCTACTTCGACCACGATTATCCGACCGAAATTGTCCAGAAAAGAAAGGCATATACGGCCATTAAGAAAATATTGAAGGAGAAAGGAATACGTTTTCAGACACCGCTTGCTAAAATTCGGATTCATTGGGAGAACGGAACGAAGACATATGACAGTGCCAGGGCAGCAGCGCAGGATATGAAGGAAAGGGGCTATACGGTGGCTGAGCCCGGAGGAGACACCACGGCAGCGGGGGAGAGACAGCGAGGAGCTGCGGGATGGCAGCGAGTGAAAGGGAAAGATCGGGAGCGAGACGCGGCACACCGAGTGAGAGAAAAATTACAAAGCTTCCAGTGGAAATCTTAGAATGTTTTGCTTTCAGAAGTTGACTCTGCGAGAAAAGAGGATTCAACTACAACCGACTGGGAGAGGGTAAGGGATTTAAGTTGGACATGTCTAGATGGAGTGGTACCCCACAGGATGGGAGTAGTACTGGATCTAGGGAGGGGCCCTCAGAAGGGGTGAGGATATCCTCTCCACCCACCAACTGGGACTTGGGTAAGAAAGATACCCCATGTTTGAAAGTCCGCCGGTTTTTTGGTTTATGTTTAGGTTGTAAAAGTTCATGCTTGTTCTGTTTTGTGTTGCTTGGGAGTATATTTAAAGGGAATAGTAAATCACAGTTATGACTGATATCAAGATAATGTCGCTGAATGTGAATGGTTTGAATGCATTGAGTAAAAAAGAAAGGGTGATGACAAAACTGCAAAAGGAAAAAGTACAAATTATATTCTTACAAGAAACTCATTTATCCAAAACAGAGCATGAAAAATTAAAAAAGTATGGCTACAAAAGTTTATACCACAGTTCATATCAAGAAGGACGTAGAAGAGGTGCTGCAATACTAATTTCGAACGCAATACAATTTGAATACAAAAAAGAATTAAATGATAAAGAAGGAAGATACATAATATTAAAAGGAAGAATAGAAAATGAATTAATAACCTTGGTAAATGTATACGCACCCCCGGAGAGTAACAAAAACTTTTTCAAAAACTTGTTCGATTTAATAGCAATAGAAACAGAAGGAACTCTAATTTGTGGAGGGGATTTAAATGTAGTTCTGAATCATAATATGGACACAACGAGTCATAAAAAAACAAAAAGGCATTTGGCAAAATTTATAAACGTGTCATTAGAAGAGATGGGAATGACAGACGTATGGAGAAGCCTACATCCAGTAGAAAAAGATTTTACGCATCACTCTGCTGCTCATGGAGTACATTCGAGAATAGATTATTTTTTAATCAAGGTAGACGACAAACACAGAGTGAAGGAATGCAAGATAGGAGCGGCAGACGTATCTGACCATAATCCAATTTATCTAAAAGTATGTCTAAGTAATAGGAAAAGAAATACACTATGGAGACTAAATGTGGGAATATTGAACAGTGAACAACGGAGAGAAAAAATAAAAGCAGAAATAAAACAATATATTGAAGAAAATAATAACGGAACTGTAGACCCAACAATATTATGGGATGCCATGAAGGCAGTCATCAGAGGGAAGTTAATAGCTGAAACTGCGCATGATAAAAAACTTAAATTACAGACATACAGGGCAAATACAGAGAGACTTAGGGAATTAGAACAGGAATATCAGAAAACAAAAGACTCGAAGGTTTACCAAGAAACCAAGATAGTTAAAACAAAGATAAACGACATATTACTAGAAGAGACTGAAAAAAGGAATGCATTTCTGAAGCAGAATTATTACGAAGCAGGTCCAAGGGCAACTAAACTGTTAGCGAAACGGATACGCAAACAACAAACACTTAATGCGATATATAAAATTAGAAACCCACATACAGGTGAACTAACGGATAATCCAGAGGAAATAGAGGGTATCTTTCGAGATTATTATGAGGAACTGTATACACAACCAGAATTTGCACATGAGGAGGAAATGAAAACCTTTCTAAATGAATTAGATTTACCAACAATTGGCAAACTACAAAATGAGACACTGACAGCAACAATCACAATAGAGGAAGTGAAACAGGCAATAAATACATTAAAAAATAATAAGTCGCCAGGCAGTGATGGATACCCGGCAGAATGGTATAAGATGTTTAGAGAAGAGTTAACGCCAATACTTACAGCTTCTTTCAATTGGACACTCGAAAATAACAAAATACCTCCATCATGGAGCGAAGCTATCATCTCAGTCATCTCAAAACAAGGAAAAGATAAGGAACACTGTGGCAATTACAGACCAATTTCACTGTTAAACGTGGACTATAAGATATACACAACCATTATTTCTAATAGATTAAATACCTTTGTAACAGAATTGATAGAGGAAGATCAAACAGGATTTATGAGAGGACGTCAAACACATGATAATATTAGAAGAGTTTTACATATAGTAGATCAAGCGCAACTGGGAAAACAAAGTACCATACTAGTAAGTGTAGATGCAGAAAAAGCATTTGACTTAGTAAATTGGGAATTTTTATATAAAACATTAGAACGATTTGGATTCAATAATAAATCAATACAGATTATAAAGACACTATATCACCACCCCACAGCGAGAATTAAAATAAACGGAAGCCTGACTGACAAATTCAACATACAAAGATCAACTAGACAGGGGTGCTGGCTATCACCTACACTGTTTGCCCTCTTTATAGAGCCTCTGGCGCAGGCAGTACGACAAGACGATAAAGTTAAGGGAGTTATGGTAAATGGAGAAGAACACAAAATAGGGCTTTTTGCAGACGATATAATAACTTTTCTTGAACAGCCGAATGAATCACTACCAGCGCTGATGAATCTCTTTGGAAAGTATGGTTATCTTTCAGGATATAAAATTAATGTAACTAAAACACAAATTCTAACACTCAATTACATTCCTTTGAAAGAAATTCAGGAAACTTTTCCCATCAAATGGAATATGAAGGAAATTAAGTATTTAGGGGTCAACATCACTAAAGAGTTATCCACACTTTACAAAGCAAATTACGATAAAATAAGCCAAGAAATACAAAAAGATATAGATAGGTGGACTACTCTGCCCTTAGATCTGAATTCAAGAATTGAAACTATTAAAATGAATGTGCAAGCAAAACTCCTATACTTGTTCCAGTCATTACCAATAGAGGTTCCTCAAACACAATTTGCGACCTGGGATAAGATAATATCAAGATTCATTTGGGGCGGAAAAAAACCTAGAGTTAAATATGAAACTCTTCAGCTACCTAAAGACAAGGGAGGTATGGGTCTCCCAAAACTAAGGGAGTACTTTTGTGCAGCTCAACTCAGGCATGTAATATGCTGGTGCACACCAGAATACATAGCTAAGTGGAAAGATATGGAGAAAGAATTTGGGGGATACCCAATTCAAAGTGTAATTGGAGATGAAGATAGATATGAGAAAATCAAGAAATACATGGACCCAATTACAGTGTTTACACTGGAACTGTGGTTCAAAACATTAAAAAAACACAAGATAAAGAAAGAAATGAAGGTGCTCCGGTGGATAGCATATGACAGTGATTTCAAACCAGCAATGTCTGATAAAGGGTTCAAACAATGGATAAATAAGGGGGTCACGGGATGGTATACCCTTCTGAAAGATGGGGTGCTGGAGAGTTTTCAAAAAATGAAGGAGAAGTATAATTTAGATAAACATGAATTTTACAGGTACCTGCAATTGAGAGACTATTATAAGAAAGAAATCAGGTGGGATCCCTCTGTGGAAGTGAATGGGGTGATAAAAATTGTGATAAATTCATCCAGTGGAACAAAAATTAAAATAATCTCTACTCTATATCAAAAATTGATGATGAACAAACATTCAACTAAATATATAAAAGAAAAGTGGGAGTCAGAGCTTAACACGACAATTACAGATGAAGACTGGTTGGATATGTGGGAAACACATCAGACGTCCACTAATTCACGGATATGGAGGGAATTCTCATGGAAAAATCTAATACGATTTTTCATCACGCCTAAAGTCCAGAATAGGTACAAGGGCACAAACATGGGGTGTTGGAGGAACTGTGGATCAATGAATGCTGATCATTCTCACATATTCTGGAACTGTCCTATCATTGTCCAATTCTGGAAAAATGTTCATGTAACAGTGGAGAAGGTTCTGGGATATGATATCCCTATGAGTAGTGTGGTACTATATCTTTGCAATTTTAATAATATCAAAGTAAGGGCAAAAGACAGGTATCTGATTAAGATACTGTTAATAGCTAGCAAGAAAGCTATTACGAGGAAATGGGGAAAGGCAGATCCCCCTTGTCAAGAACAATGGACTGGAATAATAGAAGAAATCTACATTATGGAAAAACTGACACATCGTTTGAGACTACAGCAAACACAAATGGAAGAGAAGTGGAAGAAATGGACAATATTCAAGACAAAAGTCAGCGACAAGAAATAAAGAACTAGACAAACTAGATGGAACTAAGGTCAAATAGAGGAACAGCTCCCAAGCCAAAGTTTTGTTATGTTATGTTGGTTGTAAAGTGTTCATTTATATTGTATATGTAAGCAAAAATGGAAAAAACTAATAAAAAGTTAAATGATAAAAAAAAAAAATTCTGGGTTTCATAGACACTATTTGCCACACATGGCACACATTAGCTTTCAGATGAATAAGAATCAGTGCAGTGGTTGCATGGAAAACAAGTAGGCAAATGCTTACAGTTTGTATTAAGTAACAAGGGCCTGTGCAAGGGGGGAGCTTTGTGTAACTCATTCCAGATATGTACTTCCACAGTAATGTGCTTTGCGAATATGCTGGGTTAGAGATCTGCATGCTTTCTGGTAAAGTGAGAAGACTTCAGCATTAATGCTGGACCCAAAAAGCTACACCCTGAGCTGTGGTCAGGGACACAGTGTATCTTCACCTCTTAGTCAGATGTACTGTTTGAACAATCATGTATAAGAATCTCTTAGTATAGTTTTGTCAATCAGAGCTTTGTGTGTGTTGGAGAGTTATTCTGCTTTTTGTGAGGTCCCAGTAAAACCTGGGGGCCACAGTGTGTGTACCAGCTATCAAAGTGTCTTTCAGGCAGTAATGTACTGCAGTCATCTCCATGGGGGCATGGAGGGGTTGCTCTGCTGACAACAACAGACGCTCACACACAGAGGTACAGAGGGAGAGGGAGAAGAGCAGAAATCTTTGACCTGACACCAAGGCAGCTGCAGCTTACGAGACAGATCCAACTGACAAAATGCAAGGGGCTGAAATAAGTGAATATTTTCCATTGTTGATCGGTCTTACTAAAAAAACAACCATATGCTCCTCTCCTTTTTGGAACTGGTTTCCACATCAATGTTTTATTAGTTTACAATATTCTTTAATGACAGAATTCCAGGCATTGACAATGCAATTGTTTCCACAACACAAATAACTACTCTACGCCATCCTGACATCTAGAGCTGACCCAGTTTACAGCTGTCGCTGACAGTTGGAGAGATCATCTGCGGCCTGAGTCCATCGACATGTTGCCTGGATGAGTTACCCTCTAGATTCCGGAAGTCTGTGCTGAGAACTTTGTTGTCAACTCCCTCATCTAGTCAACATCTCACTTCAGACTGGAACATTTCCAATGGCCTTAAAAACTGCTGTCATTAGGTCCTTTCTAAAGAAAAGCAGTCTGGATGAAACAGTACTGAACAGCTACTGGCCCTTATCAAACCTGCTATTCTCAGGAAAAGTCTGTCTTTCTCCTGTCTCCTGTCCTGTGTTTGATACTTTCCAGTCAGGCTTTAAGCCCCACCGCAGCTCTGATCAAGGTGACAAAACGATATCTGTCTGAACTCAGATTCAGGCAAAGTCTCGGTCTTAGTTCTGCTGGAACTGAGTTCACGATGTGATTTTACTACAGAAGTTAGAAGACTGGGTGGGAATCTCTAGTATGGTTTTAAACTGGTTCCAATCCTACCTCACGCACAGGTGCTATGTTCAAATTGGGAATTTATGTTTCGGACCAAATGTGTCCACAGGGGTCAACCCTGGGACCCCTTTTGCTAATTCTGTACATGCTTAATTAGGCCAGCTAATACACAGCCATAATTTGTTTTACCAAAACTGTGCAGATTACATTCAGATCTACATGTCACTGACAGCAGAAGAACATGGGCCTGTAGATATATTGTGTCACTGTATTGACTGTATTAAACAGCTAGGTGTATGAATACAGAGCTACTTTCCCCAATTAAACTAATACAAAACAGAAATCTTTCTCTGTTGCCAACAGAAACAAAGAGAAAGTGCCATCACCCACCTGCACACTCTCTCTGGACCTAAAAATTAGGTAAAATATCTTGGCCTAATACTGCACTCAGACCTGAACTTTAATAGCCACGTTAAATCAATAACATCAGCAGCCTTTTAAAATCTCAAAGACATTGCCAGAATCAGAGGAATAGTCTCTAAACCAGACTTAGGAAGACTAATCCATGCGTTTGTCTCTAGCAGGTTAGACTACTGTAACGGCTGTCTCACAGGGCTCTCTAACAAGCTGTAAGACAGCTGCAGAAGATCCAGAATGCTGCTGCTAAAGTTCTGAACAGAACCAGGAAATACAACCATATCAGTGCAGTGCTCAGTTCTCTGCAATGGGTTCCTGTCAGAGAAAATAGTTTAAACAGCTCTGCTTGTGTACAAGTCTCTTCATGGATTAGCACCAAAGTACATCTCTGGCATGTAAGAGACGTGTGAACCAGCGCTGGACTCTTGATAACCTCAGGTAGTGGTATTTTGCTGGTGCCCAGACTCAGGACCAAACAAGGAAAGGGGTACTTTTTTTATTTTATGCTCCTAAAATCTGGGTCACCCGAAGTCAGAAGCGCACTTCTTAAGAGCCCGGAAAATAAATATTTCCCATACAACCAAGCAGGGCTTGAATAGGGAGGGCCAAACCAAAATGATTCAAATGAATACCTGTGAGCATTTTGATTGGTTGGGAGGACAAAAAAGTTATAGGAAGAGACTTTTAGCCTTCTTCCTCAGCTGTGGCTGTATTACTCAATAGGTATTTATTGAGATATCAGCTGGGACCATCTGCCCTGATTTTAAACATGCAGCTCCAAAGCAAAAGATGAGCATGAAAACTTGACGCATTTTGACCAAGTTTCAGCAGCAGTTAGCTGTAATATTATATCATTACTAACAAATCTTAATGTAAGATCTTTACATGGCGTTGTGAGGTCTATGGGTTGGGGTTTATCTACTGTGTCATCATGAGTAATTATTTTGCTATGCCAGTGCACACGTGCAGTAGTCTTTATAAGGTTAATTTATAAGTATGCTTGTTTTTGTCACATCACTGTAGCAGACTGAGCATAGATTTCTGTGAAAATGTAATGACAAAATCCATTTAGGTTGAATGTGAATTAAACCAACACTGGGAAAATTTAAAGAACATTTAAAGAGGAATATGCACCCAAGAGAGATGATGCAAACATACAAGCTAAGAATGCAAAGATTTTCTGTTTTCATTTAGTTCGGAATAGTTATGAACATAATTAGTCACAGCAGCTTTATATACAGCCATAACGCTAACACTATGACTGTCTGTCATGGATGTTACATGGGATATTACACATTTTCATAGCATCTGTTTTCATAAAAAAAACAGCCACATCAACAGAAAAAGCATAATCTCAGTAAATATATGATTTTTTTTTTTATTTCCTGCTGTTTATGGAGTGCTTTCTAAAGATTGTATCCCTGACTCAAATACAACAAAACAACAGTCCAGTACAGTCTAGTTTTTATTATGAGATTCTCTGCAGACATTTGCGTCCTCTTATTCTACTCCTGTTTTGCATAGTACAATGTCCTAAATCTTAGCAACATCATAAACATTTATTATCCTAAGACAGAATGGTTACAAACAGTTTCACTTTGGTGTTGCCGTATGAAAGATGATTTATGTTTGCTTCCTGAGAGGCCTTTACTAATCCAGATCAAACTGCAGAGTAGAGTAGTTTGGATTATAAAAGGACATGGAAACCTTTTAGAAGAAAATGTACTGGATCTTTTCCAGACTGCTCAATGTCTTCCTGTGAGATCATGTCCTTGCTGGCGGACAGAATTCCTCATCCTCTCTATTATGAGTAGAATGTCTTCATCTCTCACTATACTTAAGTGTTATACAATGTCTGGCAAACATGGGAGGAGAAGGGTAGATTTCAGGCTAAAGAACTGTTTACATAACTAATCCGAATCTGCAAATACACCTATTTCCATTTGTTTGATTATTTTTCATACAACTGAGTACAACTATGCCTTTTGGATAGCTATGGCCCCTCCCTGGTGGTGCAGTATGGCTTTGTATGAGGCCATGTGCACACGTGATCTGGATTTATGTATTCGTTCATCTGTGATAAAGGTTTTATTCTTCTATAAATCCTGTGTGAGATTTATGTGTGCGTGTGTGTGTGCTTGCATGTCTGTGGTTGGGCCACACTCTGGTAATCCGGTACGTCAGGGCTTTCCGTGTGTTAAATGCAATACTTTTTTTCTGTATTATCCAAATTAGCAAACAGTAATTGGTAGGTTTGACAGCTGTCAGATTTTGTACTTAGTGGTTGAGAAGGATCACCTTATCTAGATTTGAAACATACACACTAGCTATTTTTTCTGCATACAGACATGCCCATGAAAGTGACAGACAGAGACACATTAAACAGTGAATTTCTTTCTTTTACTATTGACATATTTCAGTTTTGGGGGAAATGTAAGAGAGACAATCCAGAAAGCAGTTTCTTAGAAAAGGTTTTTACAACTGAGTTTGTGTAGCAGTACGCCCTGATCAGGTGGCTGGGTAAGAACATATACACTCCTCTCTGTCTTTCTTACAGGTAATACTATCTGAGCAGCGTTGTAGGTCATATTGAGATACCCTCACTTTGCAAAGCTCTATTTGAGTAAAATTGTTTTCTCTGGACCTGCCAAGGAAAGACTTGTCCTCTTAATGTAAAATGTCTACAACAACATGCATTACGAATTGGGAAGTAATTTTTTATTTTCATTTTAATGTTATAAAAGAATGGGCAGTCTGGTGGTTAGCATCATCGCCTCACAGCAAGAGGGATCTGGGTTTGAGTTCTAGATTTCATATTCTCCCTATGTCTGCATGGGTTCTCTGTGGGTTCTCCGGCTTCCTCCCACAGTCCAAAAACCTACATGTTAGCTTAATTGGCCATGCCAAATAGCCCTTATGAGTGAGTGTGTGTGTATGTGTGGTTGTTTGTCCTTGTGTGTCTCTGTGTGGCCCTGCGATGGAGACTGGCTGACCATTCAGGGTGTACCCCAGCTCTCACCCAGCGGTTACAATGATGGATGGATGGATGGATGGATGGATGGATGGATGGATGGATGGATGGATGGATGGATGGATGGATGTTGTAAAAAAGGAACAGTGTGGACTCATCAATCAGTACTTTTTCAGAGGTCAGTCAAGTAAATTGGAAGTCCAGTAGTAGGTAGAAAACCACAGCTTGAGGATATCTTTGACACAGCTACAGAGGTGTTACAGAAGGTCCTAAGAGGGGATGCAGCAGATAGTGAGAACTGGCCAGTTAGAGAGAGACATATATGGTAGAAAGCTAGAGTTTAGTGGCTTAGGTCAAATGGCAGCAAAGACCGGGAGGCAGTCAATAGAGATTTGTGAGTAATGTTAGGTGGGTTAGGAGAAAATCCATGCTATAGGCTAGAGAAGAAGGATGATATGGTGTATCCTGATGGTGTCGTAATATTTGTAACATAGAAAGAGGGTTGAAAGAGTACACATAGTTAAGTCTAAATTACAGAGAAATTAGTTAGGAAAGAAGACAATAAAGCAATGGAGAATAGAGGAATTAACATTCTGCAGAAGAGTTGAGAAGCAGGCTAGCAGTACTTAGAAAGACAGAATATCCCAGGAAAAAGAGAATGAAGAAAGAATTAGTAAGGACTACTTTTTACAAGGAGCCATTCTAGTTTATGGTTGGTTAATGGTTGTTTGTCCAAGAAAAGGAAGGGCAGCCTAAAGTAGCATTGTCGGTGGTGGAAGAATATCTAAGAAATGCTTATTCAGATCTTTAGCAGTGTAGACTCATTGGCCTAAGATGGATGTTAGACCACCAAGGTGGGAGGAGGTTGAGTAGGTAATCAGGTTTGCTAAGCCTTTGCTGTTCATGGTTGTGCATTAGGGCACAAAAAAAGTTCTTTCACTGGAAATTCAATCTCCTTTAATTAATGTTAATCAATGAGGTACTTTGTGGTAAGTTGTGTTGTACTAATTCCTGTCTATCTCTCTCATCTGTCCACATCTTCAGGGTTTGGTCGCCCTTGGATAACGCAACCAAGTCCTCACTGTTTGTTGGACATCTTCAACTTTGGCAGAGCACCAAAAGCAGCAGATAATGGGAGAACAGCAATAAGAAAATCTTTTTCAAGACTCTCACATGCTCTTGACACAAACTCACAACTGAAATCAAAATGCACTGCTGTTGGGATGGCAAGTCGACGTGAAAAGAACCACCTTGTTTTTTTCTAAACCCTCTTGGGTCTTCTTTTCCACTGACTATCTTCAACGCCTCGTCGTTTCTTCACCACTAGTTACACAAAATGCGTCCCTCCCTTGCTACAGCAGTCCTCCCTCCTAGAACACGTTCCCACAACCCACCCAATCTGGCGGTTGGAGGTCGGGAACACCTGTCAGCCCCTCGAAGGCGCAGCCCTCACTTACGGCACACCCTCAGCCCAGAAAATCTGCGCACGCTGGCAGAGAGGGGTGGGGCAGCTGTTGATGCCACCTCCGTTGTTAGCAGTCCCATCGGGCTTACACGGGCTAACAGCGATACGGACTTGGTAACCTCGCATAGCAGGTCCTCTTTAACAGCATCTACTCTGGAGTACACATTGAACCGAGGCCAGAACCTTGTCATATCCTGGGATATCAAGGAAGAAGTAGATGCGACTGACTGGATTGGGCTGTACCATATTGGTGAGATTTATGACTTTTACATGTAACCAGTACTTTTTAGTGGAGATCCATTAAGACCGAATCTCAAGTCATAGAACAAGAATTCATAAGGAAACTAGTCAAATATTTGACTAGTAGAGTATTTCAGCTTACTAACAAAACAGTGTGTCTATGACTTACTGCAAAAATAAAATGTAGTTTGGAGAATAATCACAGTAATAAATCTGATCTAATTAGATTATAATGTAAATTATTTTATGCTGGACTGCGCTGTGGCGTAGTGGTTTGAACAGTGGCCTCACAACAAAAAAAATGTCCCGGTTTGAATAGTGACTTTGTTGTCTCTTTGTGAAGATGCTATGAGAAATAACAATCTGAGAAATTAGTTTTGGAGCCCTGCTACAGTGGCCAGCTCTGATCTCTTAACATGCTGCAGCACTGTGCAATGCAGAGACACAGTCAACTACAGTGGGTTTGATGCAGGTGATGCAGACTGTAATTACTACGAGTAGTTCAAGCCTTTGTGCAACTTTTCCAAGGAATATGTTGCACCCATGACATGCGGCATTAACTGCTGTTGTTGCAGATTTCCTCTCATTGTTCTGTGTAAATTGTGCACACTTGTAGCCCTTTCGCATAGTTATAAGATTTGACAGAAACTATTTAATAAGTAAAAGTAACCAAAAGTTTTAGCAGAACATTTCCAGGACAAAAACAGGGAGGACTTCTTTTTTTTTTGTAAATGTTTATTCTCTCAGCCACTGAATGCTGGTTGTTGTGGTAGGGGAAGATGATGCTTTCAGTGTCTTGTCATGCATTGAATATTATAAGTTATAAGGTAAGTGCCTATGTTTTCTATGATTAGAAAAATATTAAAGATATCTGTTTGAATATTGCGTCCATAAGATCCCTTTAAAATGATACACTATATAGAAATGTATCATATCATTAAGTGTTTAACTATTTAATTTAACAAAGACTATTCAGAATTAGCTTTTCTTTGTAAAATTGTTGTCTTGGTAAAAAGAAAAACTGAACAAAAAAACACATGACTACAAATACCTGTTCCAGTGAATGTAATTTGAATTCTGATAGGTTTGTTTGTATTTGATTACACTTTTCATTTAATTTGGATACACATTTTATTGATTACAATGTTCTTAATTATTTTCTGCTACATGCTCAAGATTTTTTTTTCGTTGGAAAGTTTCTCACATACAGGATGGACTTGTCTCATCTTTAAAGCAGATCATGGTGTTTTATTATTGGAATGCTGAGAACAGCCAAGCAGAGTCTTCTGCTAGAGCTTCCAACGCTGAGTCAATACTGAAACATTAGCCATTGAGACTTTACACGGGGCAGAAGGCTGACTCAACATGCAAGGGCTCTACCTCAGTATATGGTAACATACACATACCATCGCAAACTGTGTGCTTTTCAGAGGCAAGTGCGGTGGTCTCCAATAATGTATGCAAATCCTGCTTAGAGACAGGAATTTGACAGGGGGTAAATGCATTGACCTGTGCGCTGAAGAAGACTATCAAACTCAAAAGGACAGGCATGTCTGTCCTTGGTGGTGAAAGGTAATACTGGAGGAAGACCGTACACACAGCAGATAATTCAGCAGGAAGAGTCTGTGATTGCTGGTGTGTTTTACCTTTTTGTTTTTCCTAAATCGTCAAATGTGCATGATTTCAAAATAAAATAACGTGGGTGGGGGGATGTTTATAATATAAAATTAAAATGAAAGGTTAAAAAACATTAAAAAATAAAACATAAACATAAAACAGAATAAAACATTGTCACTGCTACAGCCATCATAGTCTTTTCTTTCAACTGTTCTGTGAAGCAGAAGATGAATCAGAGAAGAGAGAAGGGTTACGCTTCGCATCAGGTCACACTGTATTGATTATAAGGTTTCCAGGACTTCACTCTTTGCTCCAGGGTACTGTACCCCAGAGGAGTTACCGCTTTCCTTTGACTTAGCAGATATTCAGTGAAACAAAAGCCTGTCTTATCCTCTACACATCACTTTTAAATACGCACACATATGCAGTACACTGTACTTTAGACTTTCATTAATCTGTTTGCAGATCATCAGAATTTCCCTCCCATTTTTTAACTTTAGAGTTTGTCCTTTTGGTTATAGGCTATGGAAAGGTTACATTTAGATTGGATTTTAACAATTAAAGGCAAATTTCTGTTTTGGTGCGCATAACATCAGACCAAACACACTGAAAGGCCTTTGTCTTAAATCATCATAGCAAAGAGGTGATGTGGTAAACCTTAGCATTAAGAAATCCCTATATTCAATGCAACTATTTCCTTCTTTTTCAGATGAAACCAGCCCTTCCAATGTGTGGGACTGTAAGAACAGAGGAGTAAATGGGACTCAGAAGGGTCAGATTGTTTGGAGGCTGGAACCGGGACCCTATTTTATGGAGCGTAAGTTTCCACATTTGCGCAGTGACTTGTGAATCATAAGTGTAAATTTTTTACCAAACTGAAGTGTTACGGGTGTTTTTTTTAGCAAAAATTGAAAACGATTAGAAGGTTTAACCTAAATGTGCACTGATTAGCCAGTGAAATTCAATTCAATTCAATTCAATTCAATTTTATTTATATAGCGCCACATCACAACAACAGTTGTCTCACAGCGCTTTCCAAACAGAGCAGGTCAGACCCTACTCTGAAGTTAACTACAGAAACCCAACAATTCCCACCATGAGCAAGCACTAGGCGACACAGGCAAGGAAAAACTTCCTTTTAACAGGCAGAAACCTTGAGCAGAACCATGGCTCAGGGTGGGCGGCCATCTGCCTCGGCCGGTTGGGGGTGAGGGGAAAGAGAGAGCAAGAGAGAGAGAGAGGGCGAGAGAAGGACAGAAGGAGCAGAGAGGGGCAGCCAACACAGCAACACGTAGAATAGATTAAAAATGGCAATGATATTAATGCTAATGATGAGCAGGAACATGGGGGCAGCAGGAAACTCCCAACCACAGATCCAGACTCCACAGCTCTAGGAACACCTGCAGGAAGTGATAGGAGGAGACTCCCAACCACAGATCCAGACCCCACAGCTCCAGAGCCAGGAATATCTGCAGAAAGTGTTAGGAAGAGAGAGAAGAGAGAAGGGGGACGAGAAAGCACACGACTACGGGGAAGGGAGAGAGTCCAGTTAGTAACATTGTTAATGGAATGAGGTTGCACCGGGAGGGAGAGAGAGAAAGGAAAGGGGAGCTCGGTGCATCATGATGCATCCCCCGGCAGTCTAGGCCTATAGCAGCACAACCAGGGGTGGACTTACTCTAACTATAAGCTCTATCATAAAGGAAAGTCTTAAGCCTACTCTTAAATATAGAGACGGTGTCTGCTTCCCGGACCCAAACTGGAACCTGGTTCCACAAAAGAGGACTCTGATAGCCGAACGCTCTAGCGCCCATTCTAGTTTTCAAGACTCTAGGAACTGCCAGTAACCCTTCATTCTGGGAGCGCAGTTCTCTGGTAGGGCAGTAAGGTACTAAAAGCTCTTTAAGATAAGATGGGGCCTGACCATGAAGAGCTTTATACGTAAGGAGAAGGATTTTAAATTCTATTCTGGATTTAACAGGAAGCCAGTGCAAAGAAGCCAAGACAGGAGAAATATGATCTCTTTTTCTGGTTCCTGTAAGAACACGTGCTGCAGCATTCTGGATCAGCTGAAGAGTCCTAATGGACTTTTTTGAAGACCCTGATAACAAGGAATTGCAGTAATCCAGCCTAGAAGTAACAAATGCATGGACTAGTTTTTCTGCATCATTTTTACACAGGATGCTCCTAATTTTTTGCAATATTACGAAGGTGAAAGAAGGCGGTTCTTGAAATTTGCTTAATGTGAGAGTTAAACGACATGTCCTGATCGAAGATTTCTCACAGTGGTGCTGGAGGCCAGGGCGATGCCATCCAGGGAAACTATATCTCTAGATAATGCGTCACGAAGGTGTTTAGGCCCTAGAACAATAACTTCAGTTTTAGCTGAGTTTAACATTAGAAAATTGCAGGTCATCCAGGTTTTAACATCCTGAAGGCACATTTGAAGCTTAGCTAGCTGATGAGTTTCATCTGGCTTGATCGATAGGTATAACTGAGTATCATCTGCATAGCAATGAAAGTTGATAGAGTGTTTCCTGATAATATTACCTAAAGGAAGCATATATAAAGTAAAGAGGATTGGTCCGAGAACGGATCCTTGCGGAACTCCGTGGCTAACTCTGGCATGCATGGAGGACTCATCGTTAACATGCACAAACTGAAACCGATCTGATAAATAGGACCTAAACCAACTTAGAACGGCTCCTTTAATTCCGATGAAATGTTCCAGTCTCTGTAGTAGGATCTGATGGTCAATGGTGTCAAAAGCAGCACTAAGATCTAATAAAACCAAGACAGAGACGAGTCCTTTGTCTGATGCCATTAGGAGGTCATTAGTAATTTTCACCAGTGCGGTCTCTGTGCTATGGTGAGCTCTAAATCCTGACTGAAAATCCTCAAACAAGCTATTGCTATGTAGATAGTCACACAGCTGTTTGGCTACTGCTTTCTCCAGGACCTTGGAGATGAATGGAAGGTTGGATATAGGTCTATAGTTGGCTAAACCATCTGGGTCCAGGTTAGGCTTTTTCAAAAGAGGCTTAATTACAGCAACTTTAAAGTACTGTGGCACATAGCCTGTTAATAAGGACAGATTGATCACGTCTAGCAGAGAAGTACCGACTAAGGGTAGGACTTCTTTAAGCAACCTAGTCGGGATGGGATCCAAGAGGCAAGTTGAAGGTTTGGATGAAGAAATGATTGAAGTTAGTTGACAAAGATTGAGGGAAGCAAAACAGTCAAAACATATAACTGGTTCTGGTCCTACAGTTACTGAGTTTAAAGATAAGTCGATGCTAGCTGAGGGCAAGTCTTGGTGGATTTTGTTCCTGATAGCTAGAATTTTATCGTTAAAGAAGCTCATGAAGTCATGGCTAGTGAGAGCTATTGGAATACT
>CAJRST010001113.1:14786727-14866584 GCA_907169785.1 Menidia menidia
AACGTCAAATTATAGTTTAACAATTTGAGAGGAAGAGACCTGTTTCTCAATTCAATTCAATTCAATTTTATTTATATAGCGCCACATCACAACAACAGTTGTCTCACAGCGCTTTCCAAACAGAGCAGGTCAGACCCTACTCTGAAGTTAACTACAGAAACCCAACAATTCCCACCATGAGCAAGCACTAGGCGACACAGGCAAGGAAAAACTTCCTTTTAACAGGCAGAAACCTTGAGCAGAACCATGGCTCAGGGTGGGCGGCCATCTGCCTCGGCCGGTTGGGGGTGAGGGGAAAGAGAGAGCAAGAGAGAGAGAGAGGGCAAGAGAAGGACAGAAGGAGCAGAGAGGGGCAGCCAACACAGCAACACGTAGAATAGATTAAAAATGGCAATGATATTAATGCTAATGATGAGCAGGAACATGGGGGCAGCAGGAAACTCCCAACCACAGATCCAGACTCCACAGCTCTAGGAACACCTGCAGGAAGTGATAGGAGGAGACTCCCAACCACAGATCCAGACCCCACAGCTCCAGAGCCAGGAATATCTGCAGAAAGTGTTAGGAAGAGAGAGAAGAGAGAAGGGGGACGAGAAAGCACACGACTACGGGGAAGGGAGAGAGTCCAGTTAGTAACATTGTTAATGGAATGAGGTTGCACCGGGAGGGAGAGAGAGAAAGGAAAGGGGAGCTCGGTGCATCATGATGCATCCCCCGGCAGTCTAGGCCTATAGCAGCACAACCAGGGGTGGACTTACTCTAACTATAAGCTCTATCATAAAGGAAAGTCTTAAGCCTACTCTTAAATATAGAGACGGTGTCTGCTTCCCGGACCCAAACTGGAACCTGGTTCCACAAAAGAGGACTCTGATAGCCGAACGCTCTAGCGCCCATTCTAGTTTTCAAGACTCTAGGAACTGCCAGTAACCCTTCATTCTGGGAGCGCAGTTCTCTGGTAGGGCAGTAAGGTACTAAAAGCTCTTTAAGATAAGATGGGGCCTGACCATGAAGAGCTTTATACGTAAGGAGAAGGATTTTAAATTCTATTCTGGATTTAACAGGAAGCCAGTGCAAAGAAGCCAAGACAGGAGAAATATGATCTCTTTTTCTGGTTCCTGTAAGAACACGTGCTGCAGCATTCTGGATCAGCTGAAGAGTCCTAATGGACTTTTTTGAAGACCCTGATAACAAGGAATTGCAGTAATCCAGCCTAGAAGTAACAAATGCATGGACTAGTTTTTCTGCATCATTTTTACACAGGATGCTCCTAATTTTTGCAATATTACGAAGGTGAAAGAAGGCGGTTCTTGAAATTTGCTTAATGTGAGAGTTAAACGACATGTCCTGATCGAAGATAACTCCAAGATTTCTCACAGTGGTGCTGGAGGCCAGGGCGATGCCATCCAGGGAAACTATATCTCTAGATAATGCGTCACGAAGGTGTTTAGGCCCTAGAACAATAACTTCAGTTTTAGCTGAGTTTAACATTAGAAAATTGCAGGTCATCCAGGTTTTAACATCCTGAAGGCACATTTGAAGCTTAGCTAGCTGATGAGTTTCATCTGGCTTGATCGATAGGTATAACTGAGTATCATCTGCATAGCAATGAAAGTTGATAGAGTGTTTCCTGATAATATTACCTAAAGGAAGCATATATAAAGTAAAGAGGATTGGTCCGAGAACGGATCCTTGCGGAACTCCGTGGCTAACTCTGGCATGCATGGAGGACTCATCGTTAACATGCACAAACTGAAACCGATCTGATAAATAGGACCTAAACCAACTTAGAACGGCTCCTTTAATTCCGATGAAATGTTCCAGTCTCTGTAGTAGGATCTGATGGTCAATGGTGTCAAAAGCAGCACTAAGATCTAATAAAACCAAGACAGAGACGAGTCCTTTGTCTGATGCCATTAGGAGGTCATTAGTGATTTTCACCAGTGCGGTCTCTGTGCTATGGTGAGCTCTAAATCCTGACTGAAAATCCTCAAACAAGCTATTGCTATGTAGATAGTCACACAGCTGTTTGGCTACTGCTTTCTCCAGGACCTTGGAGATGAATGGAAGGTTGGATATAGGTCTATAGTTGGCTAAAACATCTGGGTCCAGGTTAGGCTTTTTCAAAAGAGGCTTAATTACAGCAACTTTAAAGTACTGTGGCACATAGCCTGTTAATAAGGACAGATTGATCACGTCTAGCAGAGAAGTACCGACTAAGGGTAGGACTTCTTTAAGCAACCTAGTCGGGATGGGATCCAAGAGGCAAGTTGAAGGTTTGGATGAAGAAATGATTGAAGTTAGTTGACAAAGATTGAGGGAAGCAAAACAGTCAAAACATATAACTGGTTCTGGTCCTACAGTTACTGAGTTTAAAGATAAGTCGATGCTAGTTGAGGGCAAGTCTTGGTGGATTTTGTTCCTGATAGCTAGAATTTTATCTTTAAAGAAGCTCATGAAGTCATGGCTAGTGAGAGCTATTGGAATACTTGATTCAATAGAGCTGTGGCTCTCAGTCAGCCTGGCAACAGTGCTGAAAAGAAACCTGGGATTGTTCCTATTTTCCTCAATTAAAGACGAGTAATATGCTGCTTTGGCATCACGGAGGGCCTTCCTATAAGCTTTAAGACTATCTTGCCAAGATAAACGAGACTTTTCCAGCTTGGTTGAACGCCAGTTCTTCTCAAGTTTCCGAGATATCTGCTTTAATTTGCGGGTTTCACTAGTATACCATGGAGCTAACCGTCTTTGTTTAAGAATTTTCTTCTTTAGGGGGGCTACAGCGTTAAGAGCTGTTCGCAGCGAGCCTTCAACACTATCAACAAGATGATCAACTTGGGAAGGACTGAAATTAACATAAGAGTCCTCTGTTTCTGTACGACTTGATAATGGATGTAGAGCTGATGGAATCACATCCTTAAATTTAGCTATAGCACTATCAGACAGGCATCTTGAGTAGACATTTTTACCCAGTGGAGGGTAATTCAGCAGTAAAAGCTCAAAAGTTAGCAAACAGTGGTCAGATAAAGACGGATTATGTGGGAACACTATTAAATGTTCAATTTCAATACCATACACCAGAACAAGATCAAGGGTGTGGTTAAAACAGTGAGTCGGTTCATGAATACTCTGAGAGAAGCCAATGGAATCTAACAGAGAGATAAATGCAGTACTGAGGCTGTCATTCTCAACATCCACATGGATATTAAAGTCCCCTACAATAATTACTTTGTCCGTTTTAAGGACTAAAGTTGACAAAAACTCTGCAAATTCAGATAAGAATTCAGAGTATGGACCGGGTGGTCGGTACACTATAATAAATAGAATAGGTTGCAGTGATTTCCAGCTTGGGTGGGAAAGACTCAGAACAAGGCTTTCAAAAGAGTTATAGTTCAATTTAGCTTTAGAGCTGATTACAAGACTGGAGTCAAAGATAGCTGCAACTCCACCTCCTCGACCTGTGCTTCGAGGAATGTGAGTATTCCTGTGACTGGGAGGGGTGGATTCATTTAGGCTCACATATTCTCCATCACCCAGCCAGGTTTCAGTAAGACAAAATAAATCAATCTTATAATCTGATATGAGTTCATTTACAAGCACACCTTTAGAAGAGAGAGATCTGATATTCAAGAGTCCACATTTTACTCTCTTATTTGCATGCACTATTTCTCTTGTGGTTTTAACTTTTATGAGGTTTCTATAGACAACTCCTCTGTTTACCCTTAATTTAAAAAATTTAAATGACCGGGGGACAGACACCGTCTCTATAGGTTTTTCACTAAATAACTCCTGGAATGGAGGAGCAGAGAAGAGGGTTACATTACAACTCCGCTTCCTCCTCTCAACCCTGGACTGTCACCGATCTAGTCTGCTAACAATGTTGGCTAGGTTTCTAGAAATGAGAGCGGCTCCCTCCCCCGTGGGATGGATGCCGTCTCTCCTAATCAGGCCACGTCTTCCCCAGAAAGACTGCCAGTGATCCACAAAGACCACATCATTGGCTGGGCACCACCTCGCCAGCCATCGACGGAAAGATGACATGCGGCTAAACATGTCATCACTAACCAGGTTGGGCAAGGGGCCAGAGAAAACTACGGTGTCCAACATTGTTCTAGCATATCTACAAACTGACTCCACATTTAACTTAGTGACTTCTGACTGACGTAACCGGGAGTCATTAACGCCTACGTGGATAACAATCTTACTGTATCTACGTCTACCCTTAGCCAGAAGTTTCAAATAAGACTCAATGTCGCCCGCTCTGGCCCCAGGAATACACTTAACTACACTCCCTGGGGTGTTCAGCTTCACATTCCTCAGAATCGAGCTACCTATTACTAGGGTAGGCTTCTCAGCGGGTGGCTCGCTGAGTGGGGAAAATCTGTTGGCTACTCGAACAGATTGAGGGGACACTAGGTGCTTAGACTTTTTACGGCTATTCCTCCCTCGGACAGCCACCCAGCTTCCTTTTCCTGGCTGCTCAGGAGAGGCCGGAGGGGGGGAAGGGGGGGGACGGCTATCAGCTAACTCAGGTCGGTCCGCACCGACTACCTGGGACTGGCTACACTTAGCTAGCCTAGCTAAGGGCTGCTCTACTACGGTGCGGAGCCGAGCTTCTAACGCACTGAGCCTCGCCTCCATGTCTAGAAATAAACTACACTTGTTACACATACCACTACCGTTAAAGGAGGCAGAGGAGTAACTAAACATCAGACACACCGAGCAAGAAAGAGCAGGAGAGCGAGAGGGAGAAGCCATCGCTAGCTGTTAAAGTCGCTAACGGCTAAACAAAAGTACGGTAGAGCCACCGGAACCTTTGTTACATCCGCTATAAGACAGAACAGCAGTCACCCAAGATGGAAAGAACTATTGGTGCTTAGGCAAACTTACTGAAATATAATTACGTTATATGGTAGTTAGCGAGAGCAGAGAAAAAAGCGCTACCACCACACAAACACCGCTAACACCGGAAACGGAAATGGGTCGATACGCTTACCGCTACGCTTACGCCAGCTTACGCTTACGCCAACAACTCCAGCCTCCAATCTACTACTGTGCTGTAAGTGGATATAGGATATATGGATGGCAACACAGTGGGGACAGTGTGGTCATTTTGCCAATGATTTGCTGAAAAACCTTTGGTCCTACCATTAAAAGCATTTACTAGCATTTATCACCACCCTCCAGACTTCTGTTAATATAATAATTATCTCTGTAATATGAAATATACAATAATGCATAACCTACCTCTACTTCTTCCTCAGCTGAAACCAAGATCTGTTTCAAGTACTACCACGGAGTCAGCGGAGCACTGAGAGCCACGACCCCCTGCATTACTGTTAAGAATCCAGCAGTCCTGGTGTGTTATTATATCTGTGTTTGTGCATGTCAAACGTGTATTTAAATGATCACTCAGCTCACCTTTAACAATGTGGAGTGAAGATGGCATCAAAGCATTAGAATCAGTTGTGAAAATAATGTGTTCATATTGTAGATATGACAGTCACCACTGATGGCTGTTGCTCACCCATCCAGTATTTGGACATTATTCTTATATACCAACAAGCAGGTCCGAATTATAGGCAATTTGGGAGGTGTAATGTCTCTCCCAGTTGATTCACAAACAGCCGCCTGGAAGACAAATCTGCATGCCGGTCCAGAATATAGAGTTTTTTAAATGGTTAGTAGTTAAAGACATACAAACTGCAATTGAGCCACGTGGTTGTTCAGGCAGACATAACTATTTGTGTGCTTTTTGTGCTATTTGTGTGATTCATATCATCAAATTCCTATATGTTTATGTTTATGCATTTGGCAGACGCTTTTATCCAAAGCGACTTACAGAGTAGACACAATATTACATTTATCATCACTATGACAATAAACTATACTGAGGAGAAACACTGATCAGTCAGTGGTGACAGCAAGAGATAGAAGTAGAGGGCACTACAGAAGGAGTTGTGGGGGGATAGAGGTACGGGTTAGGATTAGGATAGGAGATGCTCTTTGAAGAGGTGGGTCTTCAAGAGTTTCTTGAAGACAGACAGGGATGCTGATGTTCTTGTCATCACAATCACTCCCTTAGCATTTGAGCTATTTATCCTTCAATCACCTGTTGTCATAAACGTGTCCTTTACTATCAAACTTGGAATAGTGATTAGTTCTTTGTTATGTGTTCAATGTGGTGCGTGGACTGTGACATTCTCTCTTTTTTCACAGGTGGAGGGGCTGGCAGAGCAGGTGGGCGTTGAGCATCCTCGGAAACTGATCAGCTTTACTTTGACAGGTAACCCCCAATGTATCTTTTTTATAGTTGTCTCTTTTTATGTCAGTCAAGCACCGAGATTTGAGACAATTAAAAGTAAAGACAAGAAACTTGCGCTACAAACAAATGGACCAGATTCAGTGAATATTCTAGTGTTAGCAATTACATTTTGAACCCTATTTAAGGCAGCGAACAGTGCTGACTAATATGTCATTGGGGACATCTGGTGGGTACTTCCTTTCATCAGTGTTTTATCTACTTGGGCCCACAACACCTGGCATCCAAGAGTCACTTCCCTAATGCCAGCCATCACTGCTCCTCACACCACAATAATACCACCAAAGTGAAGTCAAAAGCACAGATTAGCCACCCAAGCCTCTAACCATCTGCAGCAGTAAAAGCAGGATTAACAATCTTAAACGGTAAAAAGCAGTTTTACATATTCTTTCTTTTCTGTTTTTTCTAAGATATTCTGCCCTTCTAAGTACAGCTTGCTCTTCCCGCAAAATGTTAATTCCTTCCCTCTCTTATATAGTAGCTCCTCTCGCTTGCTTTATTCTTTTCTATACAATTTCTTATTGTCATCTATACTTAACTAAATGTATTCTTTCAACCCTCTTTCCATCATAATGTTTCTACACCACAGGAGCAAATAACTTTAAGTTGATTTATCAACGTCTGCAAAACACAAACCAGATGTGTTCAGATCACATCTTTGCCACTCCTTTAGATCCTTTAGACAAAGAGTAAATTGAAAAAGCTGTTTTTAAGAAACACTGTTCTTTTTTTAATTGAAAGAGTTTACAAGAGTTTACAAGGTTTTTCTGTCAGTGATTTTCGCCCGTTAGACATTATATATCTGCAGATCACCAGTTTGGCGGTAAACTGGAAAGCGTTAGATACTCTTACTTTTTTTGCTTCAATTTTTGCATCTGTGGTCATTGCATTGTTGCAGATCTTTGTGCAACCGGTTTGAAGAAGGGCATGTTTTTTAATCCTGATCCATATTTGAAAATGTCCATACACCCTGGAAAGAGGAGCGTCTTCCCCATCTTCAGCCATCATGGGCAGGAACGGCGATCAGCCATCATTGCAAATACGACCAACCCCGTCTGGCATGGCGAGGTGATATCCCTATTTTTCATGCAAGTCTCTTATCTTGTCAGTGGTTGGTCTCCTCAACTTAGAGAATATGTTAACATGTTTACTTTCAACAGAAATACACATTTGTCGCGCTAATGACAGACATCCTCTACATCGAAGTGAAGGACAAATTTGCCAAAAGCCGACCGATCATCAAACGCTTCCTCGGCCAACTGACTATTCCTGTGCAGCGCCTCATTGAAAAAATACCTGGGTAAGTAACAGAATTACGGAGACATGCAAATATAACCTCACTCACAGTATATTATGTAAAGTCACAGTCACAATATAAAGAATATCAAATTTTCATATAATGCCTCAGTTTAGTTGGAGGGACACCTCTTTGTAATATTCCTTTCTTCAGTGATTGATAACGACTAAATTCACAGTTGAATACTCTATGATATTGTTTTAAGATATATCTAATTGTTTCTCTGTTTTCTCATGAAGGGTCCAGCCTGTGAGTTTCCCCTTGTGTCGACGCCTGCCAACTGAACATGTGAGCGGGCAACTGCAGTTTAAAGTTGAGCTAACCTCAACTGGCCCAGATGGTAATTCTGACTTGGAGCAACACTTAACAGTGCATGTTTTTCTAGCCATTGATATTAATGTGATATCCCTCCTTTAGGTGCGTCTCCTGATTCCATAATTGGCATTTCAAACTTGAACGGTGCCCCAGGAACTCCATCTGATGACGAGGACTTGCCCCATCATCTTCCAGGTGTGGTCTCAGCAGGCCTCTCTCCTACTGGCTCCCACAGCTCTCATGGCATGTGGGAAGGTGGAGCTACAGCCTTCCCAGAGAAAGACCTGTCTCTTGTCAGAGCAGAGGGCAGATTAGTGGAACCTGAAACTCTTCCTGACCATGAAATGCTCCAGAGGTCACTCAGTGAGGGCCTGGATGCTATTGAAGCCCCTAAAGGCCCTGGTGAGAGACCTCTGGGAGCTGCATCTCCTAAATTGTGCTCTAGTTTTCCCACACACACTAGGCTGAGTGCCATGCTGCACATAGATTCAGACGAGGATGACGAGAGGTCTGGAATCAATGATATTGTCCCGGTGCCGCTGTCCCCACTGCTGATAAATGGAGACCCTTCATATGCTGGCGGCCCTGATGAAGATGAGCTGTTTCTCGATCTTGAGCAGGAACCTGAACAACCGGAGCTCTCAGGGCAGGAAGGGAAGCCCACAGGTGTAGATGCTATAACTGAAGATGTGGCTCCTGAGGTAGACACGGTGCTGAATGTAGAGGCAAATGTAGACTTGGAAGACATTTTGGAGACAGATGTTTTCCTTGAGGTTGAAGAGGTTCCATTCACAGAAGCCAGAATCCAAACTTCTCTGCCAGAGGGAGAAGAGGTAACTGAGCAAGGAACAGGGCCTGGAGAGGACCCCTCCTCAGAGATTGACACTTGCTCTATGGCAACGGCACCGCAGACTGTCTTCTCATCATCAGAGAGCAGTCCCATCACACTGACTGCTGCTGTGGTAGGTCCATATGCTGATATTTACCCAAAATGAATCTGGTGTGTCTTTTTTTTCTTCTAAAACTGGGAAAAGACATTTAGAATTAGAATGTGGCTTGGTAATCATGTTGTATAACTACAAATGTGATTGGGTATATTTCTTCACAGAAATCTTAGTTCCTTTCTTTTTGTTTAGTTTTATTGGAGGAATTTTTGGGCTTCAATTTTTGTCCAATGGTGTATACGCGTCAGCCTATCGCAGTATTTGGGCAATGAGCTTCCAACTTCTTTTGAAGTGTCAAGGGGAAAAAAGGGGGAAAATACTGATGCCACGACAAATAAGGCTGTCCATTGAAACCGTATTTCTGATTAGAGTCTTAAAAAATCTGTGGGAGATGCAATGAAGAAACACAAGACAACATGAAATGGGTATACATGAAAGCTACGGGGCAAGAATAACCATAAACCCCCCCTCCTCGGTTTTAGTGGTGCCGTTGGTTAGAAGCTGGGATGGCTAATCTGTGATTTTGGCTTCAACTGCATTTTATGTAGGTTACGTGGATTTAATGCAATAACAGTCTTTAAATTCAAATCTCTTGGATGTGAGTTTCAGTAAAAGCAACAGTAACATAGAAGTTATAAGTTTAGTCTTTTTCTTGGGGGGGTATTGGTTCATCAGATTTGTCATTGTCTTAAAAAATGACAATCTTATTATTTTTGAAACCCTTTAGCTCAGTAATTTCCTCCCTGGTGAATGTTATGTGGTACAGATGTGACCCAAAAGCCAGTTGTTGGGCCTGCTGGCCTAATTTTGGGGCATATCCATTGATGTCTGGCTGAGTATGTCCAATCCTATTATCCGTTGCTTTGACATCATCATATTAGTCCTCTTGTGAGAAATAGGACAATAAAAGTCTGAGCCATATATAGAACAAATGCTCTTTGCTATTTTGGTGTGGCATTAGAGTTCAGAGTGCACAGATAATACTGAGAAGCAGCGCATTTAGCTTTTTCTGTTGGGGAGTATGTGCAAGGTCTTTTTACTTCGAAAAAAACATTTTAGCTTACTTTTTTGGTCCAGTAGAGATTTTCAAGAAATTGAAGACTCAAGGCCCTCTGTGTTCTGTTTCCTCTCCCTTCCAATTTTTTCCACCAATTTTTTTTTTTAGAAAAGGCCTAAAATGCCTAAATTGTAATTCATGTTAACTGTTTTTTTAATGTTGCTATCATCCAAATAAACGTGACTTAATATGAGTCCCCAGTAGCATGATGCTAGATCAGTGTCTGCAACAGATGTTCTATTTGTCTGTTTAGCAGGAAACTGAGGAAGGAGCAGAGACAGCTATAGATCCTGGGGGAAATGTGGAACAAGGCAACAGACCAACTAGTCAAACTGTAGATGATGAAGGTGGTGCTCAAGCCACAGTTATGGAGGCTGAAAGAGAAGTACCACCTGGCAGAGAACGAGAGGAGATTGAAGAGATTAGGGTTAGGAGGCTAAGCTTGCAGGCTGCAGGGGGTGTGGCTGAAGAACAGGAAAAAAAGGAGGCAAAGACACAAGAGGACGTGGCCTCTTTGGATTCAGAACAAGTTGCCACGGAAACGGAAAGAGAGGAAGGTATTCAGCTTAGCAATTTTGACAATGGCGGAGGAATTGATGTTTCCATCAATTAATGGAAACACAGTTCTTAACATACATTGTCACATCATTTAGGAAAAAAAGTATTTTCTGTTGACTTGATATTTCTATGTTCTCTACGCACAGGAAGCCATGTCAATGGCCATCCTGTACGTTCACTTCCTTCTGTGCGTCATGACATTCATCGATACCAGCGTGTGGACGAGCCTCTTCCTCCCAGTGAGTGTGTGTCTGCATGCACCATATTGATGTCGGTTGTGTTTCATGCGTGCGGGTATAGGGGTGTGCGTGTGGGGGTGCAGCAGAAGGTCCTTATCTCTATGTGTCCCAATTAAGATACTTTTCAACACTTTAGGGACTTCTTTTTTCTTAAAAACAGCAACTGCCACGAGATTTTGTAACTTGTATCAGAAACATTTAAAAAACTGTCATTACTACTCCATCCAAGCATATCATTTTTACCGGTAAAGTTTAAATAAAATGAATGTCTAAATTTACAGATTTTCAAGATTGGCCTTGTGTCTTTTTTTTTGGCGAGACCAACGGCCCTTAATTGAAGGTCTATTGTTCATAAACTGTTTGGATCCTATGGCTTTTAGGTTCTTATCTGTTTTCAGCATACTTTGGACTGTTGTATTGGAGCAGAGCAGAGCTGCAACAGGATAGGGGAAGTGTGGCTTTTTTTTAATGCATTATCTTCAATGCACTGGGCTTTTTGTATGTCAATTCATTGTGAGCTTTGCTGTGTATCCCCAGTGAGTACGAGAGGTTATGTCCCTGGCCACACAGAGGTTTAAGAGTATTTCCTGGTTTGGTTATTTTTTGTGTTGCTTTTATTTGTTATTATTTTGTGGAAAAAAATTGCAGCAAATAAAGGCTGAAAGCCACTTACCACACGGGAAGCTTCTTATAAGGTTTCAGGAACTTGTGCTTCGAAGTTGGGGCCCAACACAGAACCCTATGTTCAAGTGCCCTACTGCAAAAGCAATACAAACATTTTACGGATGAGTCCTGAAGGAAATCAGGAAGTATTAAAAGTTGGTGGATAGGATAGCAACTGTTAATGAGGCTGATTATTATGTTGTCAATTTTTTAATCAGTTTGGGGTATAATGTAATGTTAGTTGCAATGTGTTTGTAAATGTGATTAAATATATGTTGAATAAGTAATTAAAATGGAAAATTGTGATGCTTCCCAATTCTGGCATGCTAAATTTCTAAAAACAATATTTGAATAACCCAAAAACCATAACTCAAAATAAACTGAAATACACTAGCTTATCCAAGAACAGGGCATTCAGTATTTCACAAGATTAAGTTTAGCTTTCCACAAAATGAAATGGTTTTGAAACTTTGACAAATATCTACATTTGCATGTTATTGTAACAAATTCAAATAAATCCAAAAATGAGATAATTTGTCATTCTCCTTTTACATTTACACTCATTAGTTCTCAGTTATTACCTTCATTTTTAATAATGTGAATATCTGAGTCAACAAAAGGGGAACATGCATTATTTACAAGGTCAATTTAGTTAAACATTTATTAAAGTTCTTCAAAAAGGAATACAATTCTTTTGCTAGTTTACTGTATTCTAGGCTAGTCTTAGCACTTATTTTTACACTTATATTTTCTTGAGACTTAAAGTTCTTCTTTCTTTCCGTCATTAATTGACTCTCAGACTGGGAGGCTAGGATCGACAGCCATGGAAGAATCTTTTTTGTGGACCATGTGAACAGGACAACTACATGGCAGCGTCCCACTGGACCTCCTGCTCCACAGGGCTTAACCCGCTCCAATTCCATTCAGCAGATGGAGCAGCTCAATCGCAGGTGAACTTTAAAAAGAGCATTCATTCGGACATCAGGGTATTTTGTCAATCAACACAGACTAAAATTATATGGACAAGTTTAGTAGCTTCACCATTAGCAGTCCATTTCAATAGATGAGGAGGCACCTAAGGGAAAAAAACTAATTTGCTGTCTTGCAAGTTAAATTATCCAATTGTGGGCTCTTTTTGGATTTTTCTTCATGTTGCTTCCAGTTTTTCTTTTTTTACTCTTTATATAAAGATATCAAAGCATCAGGAGGACAATGACCAACAGTGATCGGTCAGAGGAAAGCACCACAGACTTGCCTGAACCAGAGGGTGAACTGATGCCCCACTCCATTTCTGGTGAGTATTAATAGAAAAATGCAGAAATGGCATGGAGAAAAAAGTTTCCAAGACACAAGCTATTTCAAGCGTTGTAACTCTGCCTCCACTTTGACGGGATTGTGAATCTGTTTCAGAGTACCGTAGAGAAAGTGCAGTTCCTCATTCCAGCGGTCGTTCGCGCCTCTCCCTGCTGCTCCAGTCACCCAGCGCCAAGTTTCTGTGCAGCCCTGACTTCTTCACCGTGCTGCATTCTAACCCTGTAAGTCTTGGTTCAAATACAATACAGATTTTATGTTTTTAAAAGAGTCAGAGTTCTTATTATCAATAGGTCTTAAATATCATCAACGCTACTTTCAATTCATAACCTTAGAATTACCCCACAGGCGTTTTTTTATGTGTTCTGACTGTGCTTTCTTTATTCAGAGTGCCTACCGGATGTTTACGAGCAACACCTGCCTGAAGCATATGATCAGTAAGGTGCGCCGTGATGCTCATTACTTTGAGCGCTACCAGCACAACCGAGACCTCGTCACCTTCCTAAACATGTTTGCCAACAAACAACTAGAGCTTCCCCGGGGCTGGGAGATGAAGCACGACCATACTGGGAAGGTGGGTATGTGTGGAATTAAAGGGGAGAGAGAACTCATAACATCAAATAACCAGCATATTCTTATCTCTGCTAAGTTGTTTGCAGAGGTTCAGTAGTTTCTTTCTTTCTTTTTCTAAACTGCACAAAAGCAGCCTTTGTCAGATCTGTATTTTCACATCTGATGTGTGCATGCATCTCAATCCTCAGCCCTTTTTTGTGGATCACAACTGTCGCTCAACCACCTTCATTGACCCACGGTTGCCCCTGCAGAGTTCCCGCTCCACTGGGCTGCTCGCCCATCGCCAGCATTTGAGCCGTCAGCGCAGCCACAGTGCGGGAGAGGTGAGTGATGAGTCACTCTGCACAAATGTAGGTTCAGACAAGGTGCCTCTCCTGACGGAGCTGCATAAGTATGAAATCCACACTGAAGTTGGCCCAGGTTTGAGTTTCAGTCAAGCCTATCTTACTCAAACTTAACCAGCATTGCTGAATAGAAGCCAAAAGAAAAAGGGCAAGATTTGTCAGACAAATTAAGGTAGCAAACACCTTAAACCTCATTTATGATTTTCCCTACATTTATGCTTCAATGTTTATATTATTATTATTATTATGGCGGCACGGTGGTGTGGTGGTTAGCACTGTCGCCTCCCAGCAAGAGGGTTCTGGGTTCGAATCCCGGGGGAACCAGGACCTTTCTGGGTGGAGTTTGCATGTTCTCCCTGTGTCTGCGTGGGTTCTCTCCGGGCTCTCCGGCTTCCTCCCACAGTCCAAAAACCTGCATGTTAGGCTGATTGGAGATTGGGGAAATTGCCCTTAGGAGTGAATGTGAGTGTGAGTAGTTGTTTGTCCTTGTATGTCTTGTGTGTGGCCCTGCGATGGACTGGCGGACTGTCCAGGGTGTACCCTGCCTCTCGCCCGTTGACCACTGGGATAGGCTCCAGTTCCCCCCGCGACCCCATGAGGGAATAAGCGGCATTGATAATGGATGGATGGATGGATGTTTATATTATCTCCCGGACAATGTTCAAAAGAACTTCTCAAAAAAGCACCTCAGTGTGCCAACGTACAGTATTTACAAGGCCAAATGTGAAGCCATCTGTCAGACAACTGGCCCTGTTAAAACTGGGTCACGCCACAGGACAATTATCCCAAAAACAGCTGCAGGTCTACATCAGAATGATTGACAAAGAAAAGAGTCAAGCTCCAGCCATCCATCCATCCATTATCGTAACCGCTTATTCCCTAATGGGGTCACAGAGCTCTAGCCATAATCTAATCAAAATCTAGACATCAATCTGATACCTTGGTCGGACCTTTAGGCAGCTGTGCATACATGAATTCCTTCAAACTTCAGAGTTGGTGTAAGGAATCACCTGATCTATTTAGTTTTCATGCACTGCTTTTTAAGTTTGCTTTGTTTTTCCTCATAAATAACACTGTAATGTTGGTCTGTTGTTAATCTAAGATTGCATTTACATAAATGTAAGATTTGAGTGGAACAGAAGGTTTGTTAATATTAATATTATCCATCCATCCATCCATTATCAATACCGCTTATTCCCTCATGGGGTCGCAGGGGGAACTGGAGCCTATCCCAGTGGTCAACGGGCGAGAGGCAGGGTACACCCTGGACAGTCCGCCAGTCTATCGCAGGGCCACACAAGGACAAACAACCACTCACACTCACATTCACATTCACTCCTAAGGGCAATTTCCCCAATCTCCAATCAGCCTAACATGCAGGTTTTTGGACTGTGGGAGGAAGCCGGAGAACCCGGAGAAAACCCACGCAGACACAGGGAGAACATGCAAACTCCACCCAGAAAGGTCCTGGTTCCCCCGGGATTCGAACCCAGAACCCTCTTGCTGGGAGGCGACAGTGCTAACCACCACACCACCGTGCCGCCTATTAATATTATGTTATTATTATTATTATTATTATTATTATTATTATTATTATTATTATTATTATTATTATTATTATTATTATTATTATTATGTTAAAACTTTCTAAACGTGTTTCCACTTGTCTGGAAGATTTATGAGTATCCAGTGGCATAATTGATGTCAGTGTTGGTGATTACTACTTTGTGGATAAGTTGCAGAACTGGGATACAACCTGAAATTTAGTGTTTACTTTTGTCACAGGTTGTGGATGACACTCGCCAAAGTAACCCTCCCATCATCCCTCGTCCCTCCAGCACCTTTAGCGGCTCCAGTCGAAGTCAGTACCATGATGTGGTACCTGTGGGTAGGTTTGTCATCATTGCTCATAAACACAAAAACGACGCATTGTGAACCTTTCTGATTTTCTCTTTTCCTTGCAGCCTACAATGACAAGATTGTTGCTTTTCTGCGGCAGCCCAACATCCTTGAGATTCTTCAGGAAAGGCAGCCTGAGCTTGCCAGGAACCACTCTCTCAAGTAGGCCTTTTTGCGTTGTTATTATTGTTTTTCAACTTCTCTCTGTTCCTTTCAAGCCTTGCTCAACTTCACAAGTTTTATTGTTATCCTAATCTGTCATCCTGAACACATGCTTAACTTTTCATTTGACGTGTGTTCACGTTTTTAGAGAAAAGGTACAGTTCATTCGCAGTGAGGGAGTCACTGGGCTGGCTCGTCTCTCCAGTGATGCTGACCTTGTCATGTTGCTGAGGTAAGTCCCGCGGATACGTAGCAGCGTGCCATCACAGCAGCTCACGATTCTGAATCATTAAATAATACAGACATTTTTTATTAATATATTTCATGTTACCTTTGGAATTGCTTCTCCACTGTTACATGTTTACCTTGCAACCATAGCCATGTAAGCTACAAGTAAGTCACAGTCATGGTTAACTACTGAGTCACTTTCTTTGAGTTTAACATCTGCAATCAGCAGGACTTTTGTGACCATACACATTCAGTGGTCACTCCACTTATATCAGCTTGTTACTGACCATACTTATTACCCTTGCTCTCTTGTCTTCAGCTTGTTTGAGGAGGAAGTGATGTCATACGTGCCGCCATTACTCCACCCAGGTTACTGCATCTCTTCTCCTCAGAGCTCACCTGGTAAATTTGTCTTGATCTCTGCCTGCATCATCCCAACTGGAGCGCCAGTACACATCATAGTTCTATAGTTCCTCTATACACAGATCAATAATACTGATCTTTTTTGTTGTTGAACTTCTTATATCCATTTAATCACAGCTTATTTCAAATGGATGTTCTTTAAGTGACACTTACAAACACACACTTCTGCTCTTGAGCTCACTAATAATCAAAACCCAGCTTTGTTCAGGGATATGCACTTTTTTGTTATTATGTATCAATTTGATACATAATATAATGCAGGATATGAAGGATTAACCTGCATCCAGTAGGTTATGCAGGATTAACCTGCGTCCAGCATTTCAGGTTCTTTTGTCATGCATCCACTCAAGTTTTAACAAGTTTCAGCCAAAACTTTTCAGATAGTTTAAATTGAATGAAATTTGACTGAATTCTATTTGCTTTGTCTGGAGACGTATTATCACTGTATTCCAGTCTGTTTTACCTGTGTCTGTCTATAAATCAGATTTTCTCTCATTTATGTCTCAGGTACCCAGCGAGCAAATGCTCGTGCTCCAGCTCCCTACAAGCGAGATTTTGAAGCCAAACTGAGGAACTTTTATCGAAAGTTGGAGACAAAAGGTTATGGACAGGGACCAGGGAAAGTCAAGTACGTTTCATCTTTACGCATATCTTAGCTCATATTATATTACATGTTGTACTGTGAAAAAAAATGCTCTCTTTCTTTTTAAAGTTTAAAATGTCTGGAGATAATGAAAATGGCTCTTTGTCCAACATCTAAACCTTGGACAAAAGTGGGTGATGCCCTAAAACATTGGTCTGAAGAAACATAATTGATCCAAAAGAAAGTAAATTTATAGAACAAAATCAAGGCAATGTAATTATTGCTGCCAAAGCCAAGCACTCTCACAAGAATTCTCACAAGAACACCATTTTAAATTAATCTTAATACATTTTTTTGCCAAAAAATTATCAGTAATTGATTAAGGCTTCTATTTAAAGTAACATTCAAACCTGTGAATTTTTATTTACTTTTATCATTCAGTATTTACCGGGATCTTTATGTTTTTATGTGTGTTTCTGTCTGTGTGTGCTCACAGGCTCATAATACGCAGAGACCACTTGCTAGAAGATGCCTTCAACCAGATAATGTGCTACTCTCGTAAAGATTTACAGAGGAGTAAACTCTATGTGAGCTTTGTTGGTGAAGATGGGTGAGCAATACATTTTTTCTCCAAACAGTCTATCAGGTTTAACCCTAGATTTCTCCTGTTTATGTGTTGCTAGGTAGGTTATTTTGTAGGCTTGTACATTTTGGTTAATATGAGTTTAGTAAGTTACCTTTTCCTTTCTTTTAAGGTGCTTTTAAAAGTGAGAATGTTTGGTCCGGTGGATTAAATTTGTGGTGTATGTGTTATAGGCTTGACTACAGTGGACCCTCCAGGGAGTTTTTCTTCTTGGTTTCTAGAGAACTATTCAACCCATACTACGGACTGTTTGAGTACTCAGCCAACGACACCTATACTGTCCAGATCAGCCCCATGTCTGCCTTTGTGGATAATCACCATGAGTGGTAAAGTTTCCATCTAACCGTCTGCAAATGTGGATGTAATGTCACTTTTTGAGCTAATTTTCTTTTTTCTGCAATGATTGCTGTGTGCTAGTCCAGTAATGTACGTAATTTGCAGTCTATATTCTTGTATTGAAAATGTTTAAGATTTCAGAACATTATTAAAGTGAGAGTTGGCTGCTGGATCAACACTGTTTGTGTCCTGTTGTTTTTGTGTCCAGGTTTCGCTTCAGTGGGCGCATCCTGGGGCTGGCTCTTGTTCATCAGTACTTGCTAGATGCCTTCTTTACCCGTCCATTCTATAAGGGCCTTCTTCGCATGTAAGCATCTCTCCCCACTTCCAGCCTATCTCAGCTGACATTGGGTGAGATGCTTGAAGTCATTCCCTTCAAGCATGATCTTCACAAGTGTGCTGCCCTCATAAATTTGCTGTTAACCATTAGGTTTAAGGAGAAATGTCAGCTGGACTCGAGTTCTTAAATTCCAAAATTAATATCCATCTTTAGTTCATCTTAAGTGAGAAGTTTTTATTTTAAAAAACAAAATTGTTCACAAACCTGCAGGAGCTTATGATTATGCATTTATGGTTCTGATGGTAAACCCTCAACATATAGATGGGTATGGTTTAGGAGAAGGGCCCTCCTCCTGAATGCTGTCAGTAACTTCTGTCTGGGAATCCTTCTTGAAGACCCTGTGACCTGAGTGACCTGGAGTTCCTTGATGAGGAATTCCATCAAAGTCTGCAATGGATGAAGGACAACGACATTGAAGACATGCTGGACCTTACCTTCACTGTCAACGAGGAGGTCTTTGGACAGGTGCCATCTTCTTGTGCTTATTCTGTTTGTGGCGAAGTGCTAATTGTGGGGACAAAGTTTACATTTAATGTCTTCCTTTGGTTTTGAAGATAACAGAAAGAGAGCTGAAGCCAGGTGGGGCTGGTATCCCTGTTTCAGAGAAGAACAAGAAGGAGTACATTGAGCGAATGGTCAAGTGGCGCATAGAGAGGGGAGTCGCACAGCAAACAGAGAGCCTTGTCCGAGGCTTCTATGAGGTAATACACTATAGAATTAGCTGAAACAGTCATCAGTATATTAACCCAAAGAAGTATATCTTTTCTCAGTGATATTTTTCCACTTGATTATAAAGCCAATCAATGATCATTTGCGAAATTGGGCGAAAAAACAAGGCAGTCCACTGAAATAATTTAGTAAAGCAATCTTTTAATCAAGAAACCTTGTGATTTATTTGGGCTATAATGAGAAAAAATTGTGATAATATAATCATTTGTCCTTGCTTAAATTTAAGCTTTTACAAACTTGACTAGTATTTGAAATTGTTGATGCATGTACTATAATATTTTGAACAAACAACTAAAATGTTTAAGCAGGTTGTAATGGAGTCAGCAATGTCTCACTGTTGAGGCATCTGGCAAAAACTGCAGATAGTGGAAAAGTTATGGCAAGTGGTTAGTATAGCTTATTCCATATTACAAACAATGTTGCATGAGTGCCCAGTGTTTATAAGCATGCTCTAAACACTTCCTTATTCTCAACAACCTAATGAAAGGTTTTTCACTATCATATGTAGTTGTTTATCTTCATATTCAAGAATTACTGTAACTACATAACAAATCTAGAAATCAATTGACAGTCAGTTGCACAGGGCTTTTGAGGGTGATAAATAGAGCGCCGATACTGTTCATTCCATGCATTTCTGTGTGTTTGTTTGTTAGGTGGTGGATGTCAGGCTGGTGTCTGTGTTTGATGCAAGGGAGCTGGAGCTGGTTATTGCTGGAACTGCAGAGATTGACCTGGCAGACTGGAGGAACAACACAGAGTACAGAGGAGGTATGTGAAACTGAAGGGCAGGAGTGTGGCACTTAAGGTGAGACCAAACCCAGTTTTGTCGGAGGGCTTGGACAGGCAACATTGTCTATTTATATATCAATACCTCTTATCCACTATTGGCTTGCTTCAGTAAGTGGTAGTGTACATTAGATACCTTGATAAACCTATTTTCTTCAGTTTTTCATGTCTAAATTTGCTGGAGATAATGTCCGGCATCAAATGGAATACCAACCCTTAAGAGGTACTGTGTAGAGCTTGTCAAGAGGCAAAACACTACACACATGATGGATGACGGGGAATGCATGTCCTTCGAGGAAAACAGGCCTAACCCAGTTTCCAAAACTGAAACTGTCACTGAAAAGATTGACACTCTCGTGCAGAAGAAGTTCACTGAGCTTAACTCTCTTCTGGGAAACCTAAGTATTTGTGTTGAAGACAATGCAAAGCGAATAACTGAGACTGAGAACTGCATTTCTTATGGCAAGGACCGCATAACCACTCTGGAGAGAACAAGCTTGTTGAATTTGAAAAAAGAGTGAAAATTACCGCTGATTAAGACTAGGACAACATAAATTAGACCCACAGAGATGATAAACGAATTGTTGGTTCCAAGGAAGGTGCAAAGGGGAAATATGAGACCTAGCTTCCAGATATGTTGGGTCTCCAGACTAAGCGAGGCTTGAATAAACTTGACCAGGCACTCAAAGGCCTTTGCCCTGAACGGAAAAAATTGCAATCGACATATTATTACCAAGTTGCCCAAGAGAAAGGCAGGACAAAAGGATTTATGTAAATCTGCCACACCTGTCAGAGAAGGTGAGTGAAGCCCAACGTCAGTTCCATGGGACATGCAAAGGAGGATTAAGGTTCCAGATGCACTTCCCAGGCAGCCTATGCCTTATTTTCAATGCATAGGTAGGATGCTTCAAAAGCCCATAGGAAGCACAGGAATCTCTGAGCAAAAGTTTTGAGCACTAAATTAGGATTATTTTTGAGTGTTTTTACATAGTTTACATAGTGGACATAGAAATAAAGGTTTTAAACCTTGGTGTTGATTCGTTTAGTACACATTCATTTACAAAGTTTATGATCACAGAAGGGCGGCACGGTGGTGTGGTGGTTAGCACTGTCGCCTCCCAGCAAGAGGGTTCTGGGTTCGAATCCCGGGGGAACCAGGACCTTTCTGGGTGGAGTTTGCATGTTCTCCCTGTGTCTGCGTGGGTTCTCTCCGGGTTCTCCGGCTTCCTCCCACAGTCCAAAAACCTGCATGTTAGGCTGATTGGAGATTGGGGAAATTGCCCTTAGGAGTGAATGTGAGTGTGAGTGGTTGTTTGTCCTTGTATGTCTTGTGTGTGGCCCTGTGATGGACTGGCGGACTGTCCAGGGTTTACCCTGCCTCTCGCCCATTGACCACTGGGATAGGCTGCAGTTCCCCCTGCGACCCCATGAGGGAATAAGCGGTATTGATAATGGATGGATGGATGGATGGATGATCACAGAAATAATTAAATCGGACATTTGTTGTTGCCCCATTTTTTAAATGTGCAGGGTACATGTCACCATGTAATCGCGTGACTTCCTGTGACTGGCTAAATGTCGACATTGGTTCATGTATTAGGCGTTCCTTCAGCCCTGATTATGTGATAAAGTTATAACTGTTTAGTGGGGCCATCCCGTTGTGGAAATGCACCCTGTAGAGCCATGCTGTACTGTGCTAAGTGGGCACTAGTGGAGATGCGCCATTTGGGGCCCTGTGATTGCCAAGTGTCGTGTTCAAGCTGTGCACCCCATTTTTCCTGTTTATTGGGAATGCTGGGATAAGCTCGAGCTTGTCAAACAATTCTGACTTGGAAAAATGGGTATAAAAAATTTGCAGATTGATAAAATTCTATACCTACTCTGTGTTGATATGTACCCAAGAAAGGAAAATGTTCCTTGACAAAAACAAGACAAAGTTGATTTGATAAACAAGGACTGCCCATAATTATTACCTGGGCTGTTACTATATTCTTGTGCCGGGACAGGTTGGGGTTTTTAGATAAAAGCAGCTCTTTATCTGCTGCACACATTATATGCATTTCTGGAGACCATGTGACCTACACCAACTTGTCCAGGGATTCAAAGCAACCACCGTTGTTTTCTTCTGCTGACATACATTCAGCAGACAATAACATAAAACTATAATGCATATCATGTAACACTGGAAAGTCAGTCAGCAATTATGGTAAATCTATATTACATTACATTTCATATGTCCTTAATATAAGTGAGTTTTTTGTAGTTTTTTTTTGCAGGGTATGGCTACAATACATAACATAGGTTTCGACTTAAAGAAAGAATACCTTATGTTACATGATAAAAAACTTTATTAAACATAACTACAATATGCTTCATAATAAGCTTTAGATTCATATGTTTTGAAATCCTATTTAATGCTAAATTAAATTGTATGATTGCATTGGATAACGCGGGAAGTCAAAACTGTCCTCAACAAGAAGAAGGCTGCCTTCAGGAGAGGAGACAGGGAGGCCATGAAGGCAGCTCAGCAGGAGGTGAAGCAGTGTGTGAGGGAAGCAAAAGACAGCTACAGGAGAAAGGTGGAGCAGAAGCTGAGAGAGAACAACATGAGGGAGGTCTGGGAAGGTGTGAGGACCATCACTGGTCTCAACACAAAAACCAGAGCCGTTGGGGGAACAATGGAGAGGGCAAACGAGCTGAATATCTTCTTTAACAGGTTCAACCAGCCCATGCCCCCCCAACCCCCTCTCTCGCTGCAGACACCTTCCCTCCCCACCACACACCTCCCCCCAGACAACACCCCCCCGCACACCTCAGCTCAATCTCCGCCCCACATCACCACAGACCAGGTCAGAGAACAGCTGAGGAAGCTCAAGCCCAGGAAAGCAGCGGGGCCGGACCAGGTGTGTCCAAGACTCCTGAAGATCTGCGCTGCTGAACTGGGAGAGCCACTACAGCGGATCTTCAACCTCAGCCTGCGGCTAAGGGAAGTGCCCACCCTCTGGAAGACATCCTGCATCGTTCCAGTGCCCAAGAAGAACAGGCCCAGTGAGCTGAATGACTTCCGGCCCGTGGCACTCACTTCACACCTGATGAAGACGTTCGAGCGGCTCTTCCTCGGCCTCCTCAGACCTCAGGTGCAACATGCTCAAGACCCCCTGCAATTCACCTACCAGCCAGATGTTGGTGTGGAGGATGCCATCCTCTACCTGCTGCACCGGGCCCACTCCCACCTGGACAAGGGCAGTGGCACAGTGAGGATCCTTTTCTTGGACTTCTCCAGTGCCTTCAATACTATCCAGCCCCTTCTGCTCCAGGACAAACTACACAGCATGGGAGTGGACCCGCACCTGGTCACCTGGATCCACAGCTACCTCACCAACAGGCCGCAGTATGTCAGGCTGAAGGACACCAAGTCTGACACTGTGGTCAGCAGCACAGGAGCCCCCCAGGGCACAGTGCTGGCCCCTCTTCTCTTCACCCTGTACTCCTCTGACTTCCATTACAACTCAGAGCTGTGTCACATACAGAAGTATGCTGATGACACAGCCATAGTCGGATGCATCAGGGATGACAGAGAGGAGGAGTACCGACATCTGGTGGGGGACTTTGCCCTTTGGTGCCACACAAACCACCTGGAGCTCAACACCTCTAAGACAAAGGAGCTGGTTATAGACTTTGGGAGGTCCAGACCAAAGCCGAGACCAGTCGTACCAGAGGGAACTGAGGTGGAGGCCGTGGACTCCTACAAGTACCTCGGGGTGTGGTTGGACAGCAAACTGGACTGGTCAAAACACACCAGCAACCTGTACGGGAAGGTACAGAGCAGGATGTACTTCCTCAGGAGACTGCGGTCTTTTAACATCTGCAACAAACTACTGTGTATGTTTTACCAGTCTGTGATAGCCAGTGTCCTCTTTTACACCGTGGTGTGCTGGGGAGGTAGCACATCCAAGAAGGACACGTCCAGACTGGACAAACTGATCAGGCGGGCCGGCTCCGTGGTCGGCATGAAGCTGGACTCTCTGGTGACGGTGGCAGAGGCCAGGACACTGAACAAACTGATGGACATCATGGCCGACAGCAGCCACCCTCTGCACACCGTCACCAGCAGCCAGAGGAGCCTGTTCAGTGACAGACTGCTGCTCCCCAAGTGCCGGACCAATAGACTTAAGAACTCTTTTGTCCCCCACGCCATCAAACTGTACAACACCTCACTGGGGGCGAGGAGGTGACACAGGACAGGGGGAAGAGAGATCACATACACTGTACTTAATCTGTATTTCTTGTATTTTTATTTATTTATTTGTATATTTTTGCTTAAACTGATTCTAACTTGACACTGTTTGCCCTTTAAGCTGCTGGTAACCTTAATTTCCTGAGGGAGTCTTCCCAAGGGATCAATAAAGTACTGTCTAAGTCTAAGTCTAAGTCTAAATAAAAATTGAAAGGTCTGGCTATTAGAATTGAAAAGCTGCCAGCATTTAAGAGGCAGGGAAATCAAACTGACTGTCAGCTATGATGCACTGACAGATTTTTTAATAAAAAAAGGAGGAGGAGGAAGAGGAGAGAACTGAGGAAAAGGGGATGGAGGCCTTATTTGTGATTCACGCACCACCTTCTTGCCCCCCCCCCCACCCCCAGGTTACCATGACAACCATATCGTGATTCGCTGGTTCTGGGCAGCTGTGGAGAGATTCAACAATGAGCAGAGACTAAGGCTCCTGCAGGTAAGATGTCTGTGTAAGCGCATGCTGCCAACATGTGGAAGCAGGCTGCCAAGTCGTATTTATTTCAACAGTGATTGATACTGATCAATCACTTACTAACTTACTACTAGCTTACTAACACAAGGTTACAGATGTTATTGTAATTTCTCCTTGGTTTTAAATCATATATTTAAGCAAATGAGAGATTCTTATGGCATCTTATGATAACAATCACAAGTCAGAAAAATTGGAAAAATGCAAGTTACAAAGAAAAGACTGAGATTTTAATATTTGAACTGAATTTTATTCAGTTTCCACATCTAATGAATGTGGGATACATGTTTTCATTGTTCATCCTCGGGACTTGAAAAATTGTTCTCGAATCTCGATTAGCTTTCCTCCGTCAATGTTAATGTACTTTACCATGGACGCTAATATTGAGCAATTACAGAGCCTTGCTTTTGCCAGTCAAGCAGTCTTGTGTTGAATAGAGATCGCAGTGTCTCTCGGCCAATTATGATTGGTCTGACCACAGTACATGTTTCTACTGGGTCAAGGTCCGTCGCCTCTGGACAAGCTCTGAAACTTCCCCCATTTGACTATGAAATATTTTCCTTTGTCTGAACATTGTTTTGAAATATATCGGTTTTGCACATGTTTCTTGACAAATCTTCTATCCATCTTTGCATTTCAAAGAGTCAAGCAATTTTATACTACTTTCAAAGCAAATTGTGATTAGCCTTTGATATTACAAAATTTTCACTTTTTCAATTTCATTTGTGCCACTAAATTGTTCAAGTCCCATGTTGTTTAAGGTATTTAGTACAACAATGTATCTATAACTATAACCACAAATACATTGCCAGTGCAAAGTATGCAATATTATGGGCTCATACATCTGCAATGTGTTAAATCATGTTCTGTGTTGATTTTTGTTCAACACAGAACGTTTTCTGATCTGATGCTTAGAAAAGCTTTTCAGTGAGATTATTCCAATTGATACTAAATTAATCAAATTGATATTCTCTATCTGAAAATTCAAATGAAACTTACCTCTGTCCAAACTGATGTTTCATAACTTTCCATAATTGTGACCGTTACCATCTTCCTTTCTCTAGTTTGTGACGGGGACCTCAAGTATCCCCTATGAAGGTTTTGCATCGCTACGAGGCAGTAATGGACCCCGCAGGTTTTGTGTGGAGAAGTGGGGGAAAATCACCTCCTTACCCAGGTAAGATGCAGAATTGTGTACACACACATGAATGCACACTTGAACACAAATACATGTACTATGTACATATGTATATGTACATAGATACATATGAAAATAATTCTTATTTTTCCTCATCAGATGGTTATCAATTTTTATCAATTTATTTGATGTGATTTTCTGGAATTTTCTTTGGGATTCTGTCTTTCACTGTTAGAATGTACATATGATTAAAGTTATATATCGTTGCATTCTTTGTAAGTGGGCAAACCGGCAAAATCAGCAAGGGGTCAAATACATATTTCCCCCACTGTATGTACAGAGGTTCCCAAAAAAATATATATATACTTTAAATAATCGTAAAGTAGGTGTTTATTTTAATTTATTCAATTTCTAAAATGTAACAGAATTAATAAATCCTTATTTTACTCTTTTGTCACCATTCTTTTTTCAATCTGGCATTTTTTGGGACGCCCTATATATGTGGAGGATATTTTTAGTGCCCATAAATATAGGCACTATGTGTGTGCGTGCGTTTGTGTGTGTATTTGTGCATGCGTTTTTGTGTGTGTATGCATGCATGCAAACGTAAAATTTGATTTTTTGTAATCCTAAACCGTGCTAAGCATCTCTGGGATGGCTTTAATATTGCTGTATTTTACTGTTCCTGACTAACATTGAACAATGGTAATAACTTTCAGAGTAAACACATACATACCCTGTAGAATCTTTTTCAAGAGCACACAGGGCTCTCATTGCTGCTTAATTAGCCTGAAACTGGTATTAAAATCTTGGGATTCCAATGCACAACACTTAAAATGCTATTTTTTTTATTTTTTAGCGTGGATGTTCATGGATCAGCATGCAACACACCACACCTACACAACCTTACTTTCTTAAAGAAACAAATTCCAGTTTTTAGGGATTTTTTCTTTGAGTTTGGGGCAGATGTAGCTCAGGAGAAAGTCATTCTCCATCGGTATGAAGGTCTGTGGTTTGACTGATTCTCCAAGCCCTATGTCGGAATGTTATTCACCGGGACACTGAACCCCACTTTTCCTACCAATGCATTCATGCGTGTGTTAGAGGAAAAAGCTGAATAGACTAAGAAATTCTGAAGAAATATAGTACAGTTACCATAAATGTATTTAGTAACCATCTGCAAATCTTTCTGCTTGTGTCTCCACAGGGCTCATACGTGTTTTAATCGTCTGGACCTACCACCTTACCCTTCCTTCTCAATGCTCTATGAGAAGCTGGTCACTGCTGTTGAGGAAACTAGCACGTTTGGCTTGGAGTAATGTCAAATCAGCTGGCAGCCAAGGTTGAGCTGGGAAGGAAGAGTCATTTGGAATTATTTGTTTCCAGCTTTGGAAGGGCATGGGAGGGGGGACAAAAAACTCATTTCCCTCACAAGGCTACTGACTCCCAGTGAACAGCTCTGCTATATTTCTCCATCTGGCTTTACGTCACTCAGCATGCACGTCTCCGATTTTCTGCCTTTCTGTCTCATTATGACATTGATCAAGTAAGAAAAACTGAAAATAAGAAGAAAGTTTGAACAGCTGTACAGTACAAATTCTTGTTTTCATGGTAATCTGTGTTCACTGAGCCACATGTGTGCTTTATCTCTTTAGTTAATGGCCTTGGTCACTGAATTTCTTACAGCTTCACTTAAGCTCCTCCTCCAAACTGCATCTCAGAGATAGCTGTTCCATAAGCTCCTTCTCCCCATCCAGACCTTGAAACTGTGTCTATCTCGCGTTGAGGCTACAGCATTATGAGATATAATACACAATTTACACATTTTCTTTTTATTCATCATACAAGCCAGTGTTTCACCTGAGAACTTTGGTCTGCATGGAAAGATGACACATGATAAACTCCAAAGCAAAAGTTAGCCAGTCTCCTCCTTCTTATCTTATGGAAGGGGAATACAATGGTGAGCATAAATACACATATCACTTCTTCTAAAACTAAAAATACACTTGTTTGCAAAGTTTTCTTCCTCATTAAGATAGATAGGGAGTGACAAAATGTGTGATCTAGGTCAACCCCTTGGTGAAAATGATGGCAAGTTCTGCTCGGGGCTGTTTCAGACAATACTGCAGAGCACTAACATTAGTTGCAAAGTTTTGGAAACATCTGAGAAAAACTTTTTCTAGTATGAACGTATCATCAGTCACTCAGTCAAATTGAAATTCAGGATTTCACAGGTTCCTGATGAGCAATACACAAACTTCCACTTACAAACGGGTGAAACTTGCTCTCATGTTTAAAAAACATGAGCTTGTTCCCACTGACATAGTCTCTTTCAACCCAGTGAAAAGTGTACTGTACCAAATCACTGAGTGAATGTATCAGCCTCAAGCAGCTCTGTTTACCCCTGTCACACAATCCTGAGAAGAAAGACAAGGTGGAAAAGTTGATGCAGAAGATTTCAATTGTGGCTAAACTCATTGGCATGATATAAAAGGTACCTGCTGAGCTGGGTGCAGTCATATGAACTGATTTTAGTGCCTTTTAGGTATTAAAAGAAAGCAGAGAAGATTAAAGTATTTCATACCTCAAGGATGTTGAGTCTAAAGAGCTGCAGTTTAAAAAGCCAAGTGTCAACACAAATAAGGCACCAATGTGCTCTACTATTACAGTGGGAATAAAATTAAAAGGAAAATTATTATCATGTTACTGAATGGCCTGACCACATGAAATGGTGATGTTGCAATTACCTTTTAGAACCTGTGACTTTTACCCCACTGCGGTCTTAAATCCATTTCTCTTCCTAAGTACACACCCCAGCCTCTAAAAACCCTGTCACTCTCATAAACTTTAATACATGTGCAGACACACACACACACACAGGAAAAAATGCATATTTGCTCATTTTTCTATGGGGTGCATGCAAGATTACACCTTCTGTACAGACACCTGTTAGTCCACCTGGACTGGGATTGCGGTTAAGCGCCCTCAAATTTGATTTGAGATGTGGAAGCTGACCATCGGTTTCTCAGATGCCTCATCCAAGCCCAACAATGCATGCAGGATGTGCCTGGTAAGCTCTGTGAGCTCAGCTTGGCAGAAACTCCCAGGTGGTGTTGTGTTATAGCTTGATATTGCATGCTGAAATAGAACAACACACTGTCCCTACTAACTTTTTTGCATGAGGATATTGCTATCCATTCAGACAAAAGGAGCTGGTTAAGTCGTGTCAAGTTGGTTATGACACTCACTCGAAGCATGCGGCCTTATGCTTACCTGACACTGTCAAAGCTTGAGTGTTTTGCTCTGCGGTTGAGAATGTGTGGAGTAGGTGATGAATGGACCATGTGTGACTGTAGTTTTCTCTTAGACAGTGTAAGACTGAGTATTTTGGCAGCATGTTTCTAAACTCTTGTTACATTCACATGTGTGTGTCTGCCTACCTTTGTAATAGGTTGATGGTTATGGTTCATTGCCCATGATAAAGTAATGAATCAGTAGGGCTGTTTGATTTTAGAGAAATGTGAGAGCACATGAATGTGTACCATGTGCGCAGTCCTTATTGTCTCTTTGTATATAACTATATGTTCGTCCTGTTGTGTGTATAAATATATATTTTGCACTGAATGTACCAAAGTTTGGGGCTTGCAAAGTCAATCATTAGGTGTGCTCTCGATTTCGGTCTAACCAACACATCCTACGTTTGGCTTATGCTACATTCTTGCAGAACATCCCCTCATGTTTGCTTGACAGGCAGATGTGTGGCATGGGCAGCAATGCTTCAAGTTAGGATAGACTGTACATCACTTGGCCAGTTATTCAGTCACAACAATGAAGCTTCTCTGAAGTAGAGGAATTGTAATACTTCCCTTCATATCCAGATGAAGACAGCTGCACCTCTAATCTCTTCTCAAACATTTCTGACAGGACCCAGCTCCACTTTTCAGAATTTCACACTATGCAAAGCTCCTGTATGTGTGTCTACATTTCACTCAAATGATTGTAATAAAAGAGAACAAATCAAACTTATTTATTAGCATGTTTTGTTACTTATATACTGAGAGATAAAAAGCCCAAAGCAGTCATCTGATCTTTAGCACTTTTTTAAAGTACATGAAATAAACAATAATAGTGTTTTTCCATAGCAAGACAAAATCTAAGCCAAAATGCAGAAGCAATGTGGGTTTTTTTCATATTTTTGAGAACTTTTTTGTTATTAAAAAAATCTCAAGGTTCATCATAGCTATCTTTACAAGTTGGGGGCTGGATTTTGCAACACCTTGATTTTTGCTGGTGTGCTTGTGGTCATTGTCCTATTGCACGACCTCCCATTTGACTCTGGAATATTTTGGTGTACTTCAATGAGCTGAATACTGCGTGAGATCCTTCGCTTGCCAAACCAGCCCCAATGGACCTCCCGACCAATGTGTTTGAAAATTGGTATGGGGTGTTGTTTGGTTTTCAGATAAGGTGGTGGTAAGAATTGTGAGCTTTCTCTTGGCAAACTTTCCCGACAAGCCACACTTGCACAGTTTGAATCTGTATCGTGCGGTTACATTTAACATACTAACCTAGGCCTGTGGAGTCTTTTTTATTTTATTTTTTTAATAATAGTAATTATGAATGATTCTCTGTCTGACTTAGACATGTAGTAACTGGCATTTCCATTCCTGGGCTGACTGGACACTGTCTTTAAAGTTTACCACTTGTGAATAACATTTCTCACTTTAGAATGATTAAACTAAAACAGTTCAAAAGTCTTCTCATGGGATAAGTAGAAACAACTGCTCGTCTAATACTATGAATGATGTCTATACTCATTTTCGTTGTGTGAACACACTATCATTTACATAGTCTCACATGATGATGATGACCAAGTGCATTGGAAGGGCACAAGGTTTCTGCATTTTTGCTTTAATTAAAAATAAAGTCAGTGTATGTAATATGTGTAATGAATTTGGGTCCGTATTTATCTAACTAAAAACTAAAAGCTGGTGAATGACACATTTTACAATATCTTGATACTGAACACCTGTGAAGTTATATTTCTACTCAGGAAAAGTCTTACACTATCCCATTTATTGTCGTTAGTTTGACTGATAGAACTCGGACACCATTTTAAAATACAATAGTACGCCTGCGCGAGAGTGACGTGTTTGGGCTGTGTCAGAGAGAGGGACGTAAAGTAATCGAGAGAGCTTTGGACACACTGACTACGTTAACTTATACTTGGCCACTCTGCCGTTTGAGGAATATTTCCATTTGTATTACTAGTTTGCGTACATTTCAATATCTATGCCATAATTTCGGCTGGCATTAACTGATAAAACGTATTTTCTGCCCGCGACAGTTGAGCTAAGTTAGCGACAGTTGGGCTAACTGAAGTCAGGAAACTAGCCGTGCGAGACTAAACATTAGTATGGTCATATTAAATATTGCCAAACAGGTAGTGCTAATGTTGGCTAGGAGCTCCGGCTAGTTCTTGAAATTACGGAGCAGTTTGCCCCCATCCGACTTGCCGGCAGTGGAGTTAATAACGAGGCGAGAGAAAGATGTCTCGAAGGCGGCTGGACAACCGCAGTGGACTCTCCGCTGGACTGCTCGGAGAAATTCAAACCCCTATTAGTATTGACTCAATGGAGAGCGTGTATGAAGTCACCGGAGAGATTGGGAGGTATGTGGAACTACTTTAACGGCTGTTGACGAGCGCTTGACCGAGAATTAGACTGCTGAATTGCAGGAAGATTTTGTAGTTCCTCTGTCCTAGGTTGTTCCAACAATGTATTGTCGAACACTCATAAATTTCAGTGTATCTGTAATTTAATCTGAAACCAAACTGAGCCTCCGAACGCACTGATTTGATCAGTACATTGAAAGTAGCTAGCGGTAGAAAGCTGGACACTTATAACACAGCATTTTGAGAAATTATAAATACTACTGTTTGGATTTGCTCGAGTAAGGTATTAGATAAGTAGTTAGCTGCATTAATGTTGACCGAGTTAGTAACCACTTCAAGTTGACGGACGAGTGCAACAGTAGATATTTAGTCACGCCTATGTGCGCATCGTCCACCATCGACGCCCGATTTTCATACGCCGTTCAAAAAGCTCACACTGAAAGTAGACTTTAGAAACGAGAACTTCTGCTCACTTGTTTGTGCATACTGTCAAAACAAGAAGCTGCAGGGGAACGTTTCTCACATCATAATGATATCATGGTTTGTTTGTTTGTTGTCTTAAAATAATAAACAGACAGATCTGTCTAACTTTACCACTGATAATGATGTGTTCGTGATATATTACAGCTAAGCTGTTGGTAGAGAGATTGCAAAAAAGTGTTATTTTGACACATTAAAACTGGTTGTAATGGAGATGACTACATAATGTCTGTAATGTATTCCCATATCCAAAGAGATGTCTTTACAGACTAGACAATATCAATAACTGTATCAACCTGTGTTGCAGGAGATACACAATGTGCCTGTAATATTTGCAATGTGCATGTGGTTGGTGAGAGCTTCAAGTCAATTATATCACTTAGATATTCTTAGACTTGTGGTTCTGTCACAACAAAATGGCATATTGCTGTAATATTTGACATTACCTTGCCAAACTCATAGTAGTTGATAAAATCATGAAGATGTTCCCCATGTTTGAGCTTCTTATGCAGTTTTACTTGTGAGTTTTTTTTTCACTACTGTAAGAGCAAGGCTATCAACAGTTCAAGTAAACATGACATTTTACTCTGCCTGAAGACAATCCATTGTTATCACTGAATGTGAAATGACCAGCCATCGCAGAGGTAAATTTTTCTCGTAAAACACATTGTTATAGATCATAGATTCGTATCGAACTGACAAACGCACTGCATTTTCTTAAACCGAAGAGACAGTTGTTTTTTTTGGTACAGTAGTTTTAAAGAAAACATAGTAGATGATGAGACCGACGATAAATGAGGAATGGTGCTATAAAGAAGTCTTACTCATTCGGTGTAGAAATTTGTCCTTGTTGGTCTAATGTTGGTAGCTGTCCCCACAGACACCAACTGCAAAGCTACAGTACAATATGAGCTGAATGCCTGGATATCTTCTGAGAAGCTATCTGTGCTGACTAATTGAGGAAGTGCTAAAAATGTTTATAGTCCATTTGGATATGCTGTTTGATTGCTGTGCTTTTGGTTCATCATTCATATAGCAAGTCCTCGTTACTATTTTTTAATATGTAAAGTGAAACCTAATTGTGTTTTGATATTTAATTAATGCATAGAGTTACTATGCACCAACCTATGAGGAATGAGCTTGCAATGGATTACCGGTACATGTGGCACTAACACTACTTCATAGCTGCACCTATTCCAAATAGTCAAATTATATTTATTTTTAAAGTTTTATGGTTTTACCTACACTGTATTGTCTTAAGTTATATAATCACTAATGATACTAATCAACATTCCCTGTGACCACTTTGTTCCTCACCATTGTGTTGCCTCTAGAGGCAAGTTTGCTGTGGTCAAGAGATGCGTGGAGAAGACCTCTGGGAAAGTGTTTGCTGCCAAGTTCCTACGAAAGAGGAGGAGAGGTCGCGACTGCCGGGCAGAGGTGGTCCATGAGATGGCAGTCCTGGAGATGGCCCGCAATAACACCCGGGTGGTCAACTTGCATGCTGCACATGAAACGGATCATGATATAATATTAATACTGGAATAGTAAGTACTGTGTTCCGGTTGCTGTTACTTTTTCAATTTAAACTATGTTTTACCGCATTTGTTGCATCTACTTACTTCCTTGTCTTGTGAAAACCTAACACTCACTAAATGCCTGTGCCTCAAACGTGGTCATTTAAGCTTGATTCTTTAAATACCCTACACCTAGGGGCCTAGTCCTATTTGTTCAGTATGAAGAAACTATCATATTTACTGTTGTTTTTTTATGTAAAGCCATGCAGGCCATTAGTCATAACAGGTTTATCAGGATTTGGCTGAGGACTTAAAAGGCTGTGCATGGAAAATAACTGAACGGCCTGAGCTGAAACTCTACATCTAGTCAATGGGAAAAACATCCCCTCTTCTATCTGTTTCACTGTTAAATTATGTTTTTTGTTTTTTTTGACAAAAAATTGTCTTCCCGATCTTTCATCATGTCTCCTTAAAAAATGTAAACATCTTCAAAGTAGAAGAAAATGTGTCATCTTAAAATTGATCTAGTTGTTTTTTAATGGAATTTTAAGATTTGTTGAGACGCATTTTTAACAAAAAGTACTTGCAATGAATTCTTCAATTTTTATATTTTTAGTTGGTCTACTCCTACTGCAAGTAAGCAGGAAGGAATTTGCTCTCTTTCACGAAAAGCTTTCCAGAACATGCTAAACCAAACCCTGAATATAAAACAGTGTTTGAAACCACTACATCACCCCCACAATATATAAATACCATTCTAATAATTCTCTTCAAGGTCCACCGAATTGTAAATGCATCAAATGTTTCAAAACTGCAGGGCTGCCACGTTATCGTTGTGTAGAGGTTTGAGTGTTCCAATGATCCTAGGAGCTAAGTTGTCCGGGGTTTCAAGCTCCTGGTAGGATCACCCAAGGCAAACAAATCCTAGGTGAGGGATCAGACGAAGCGCAGCCCAAAGACCCGTTATGATGATCACGGTAAATTGATCCAGTGTTCCCTCGCCCGGACGCCGGTCACCTGGGCCCCACTCTGGAGCCAGGCCCAGAGGTGGGGCACGTTGGCGAGCGCCTGGTGGCCGGGCTTTCGCCCATGGAGCCCAGGCTGAAGAAGCAGTTCTATCAGGCCTTTTTGGCCTGTGGGATTCCAGAGGCAGCCGATGGTTTTCAGCAGTCCAAGTGGCATGTGGCTCGGGTTGTTGCTGAGGCGAAAACTCGGGCGTGGGAGGAGTTCGGGGAGGCCATGGGAAAAGACTTCCGTACGGCTTCGAGGCGATTCTGGTCCACCATCCGGCGTCTCAAGGGGGGGACGCAGTGCTCCACCAACATTGTTTACAGTGGGGATGGTGCACTGTTGACCTCAACTCGTGACGTTCTGGTTTGGTTGGCAGAGTACTTTGAAGACCTCCTCAATCCCACTGGCACATCTTCTATCAGAGGAGCAGAGCCTGGGGATCTGGAGTCGGGCTCTCCAATCTCTGGGGCTAAAGTCACCGACGTGGTCAAAAAGATCCGCAGTGGCATGGCTCTGGGGGTGGATGAGATCCGACCAGAGTTCCTCAGGGCTCTGGATGTTGTAGGGTTGAATTGACTGTTGCGACTCCGCAATATTGTGTTGACATTAGGGGCAGTTCCGCTGGATTGAGTGGTGGTCCCCCTATTCAAAAAGGGGGACCGTAGGGTGTTTTCCAATCACAGGGGAATTACACTCTTAACCATCCCTGTGAAGGGACGGTTCTGAAGAGGAGGGTCCGTCGGATAATTGAACCTCGGATTCAGGAAGGGTGTTTAGGGTAGGGAGCGTGAGATCGACAGGCGGATCAGTACGCTGTTGGCTGTAATGTGGGCGCTGTACCGGTCTGTCATGATGCTTAAAGGCGAAGCTCTCGATTTATCAGTCAATCTACGTTCCCACCTTCATATATGGCCACGACCTTTGGGTAGTGACCGAAAGAACAAGGTCGAAGATACAAGTGGCTGAAATGAGTTTCCTCCGCAGGGTGGCTGGGCTCTCCCTTAGAGATAGGGTGAGAAGCTCGTCCATCCGGGAAGGCCTCAGAGTAGAGCTGCCGCTCCTCCACGTGGAAAGCCAGTTGAGGTTGCTCGGGCATCTGATAATGATGCCTCATGGTCGCCTCCCTAGTGAGGTGTTCCGGGCACGTCCCACTGGGAGGAGGCCAGAGGAAGACCCAAGAGGGAGTATGTGTCTCGGCTGGCCTGGGAACACCCTGGGATCCCCCCCGGAGGAGCTGGCGGAGGAAGTGGCAGGGGACGGGGAAGTCTGGGTTTCCTTGCTTCGGCTGCTGCCCCCGCGACCCGACTCCGGATAAGCGGTGGAAAATGAATTAATGAATTGTGGACTACACATTTTCGTTTCAGTGTGTTTGTGCATATATTTCCTATTTCGCAGTGCTGCAGGAGGGGAGATATTCGACCACTGTGTGTCTGAGGAGCTCCTGCCAGAAACTCAAATCACACGTCTGATCAGACAAACCCTCGAGGGAGTCCATCACCTTCATCAGTGCAGTGTGGTTCACTTGGATTTAAAGGTTTCACATTCACATCCTAAATTAGTCACATGCTTTGCATGCTGCAGGACCAAAGAGCATGAATGTTTTTTTATGTTTGCTCATTTCGAAGTTAATAGAAAACATTTTTGCCCACTAAAACTATTACTGGTGGACACAAAATAAACAGTTTATTCTTTGTCTTTTTTGCACATGGTGATGCAGTAACACGTGTGTTTATACAGAGTCGTAGGTCTAATAAGCTTTCAATATTTCAGTAAATCACCACTTCTGTGGTGGACGTTGCACTTTATCGGCAAAGGTTTGAAGATTAAATGTTCCGCTTAAATGTGTGTCATCCTTACTGTTTTTCCTTCATGTTTTTCTTAGCCCCAGAATATTCTCCTGACCAGCCTGTCCCCTCCAGGAGACATAAAGATTGTGGATTTTGGCCTGGCACGCAGATTGGGTGCAGCTGGAGAGCTCAGAGAGATTCTTGGCACACCTGAGTATGTGGGTAAGGTCACTTTGAAAAAACAGCCGCAGACATACAGTTTGAAATCTGCAATTGAGGCTTGTAATTGTTATCACTTCCTCACTTTTCACAATTTGTACTTCTGGAAACGGTGATTATGGTCAAAAGAGTCACAGTAAAGCTTAGTCTTAAATTAGATATATCCATGCTTAATGAGTATCTCATCCACGACTCCGGTTAGGATTTTCTAAATTAATTTGTGATTTTTAATTGCTTATCCGTAATTAAGAAAAAAAGACCACTCAACTGTATGACTAGAGAATCAACATTGGTGAAAGACAACATCAGAAGTCATAATACAATGCAGGAAATTCCACAAATGTGTTTAATGAATTATTTAAATAACTGCCCACTTCTATTTCTTTCTTATGTATATTCAGCTCCAGAGGTACTTAACTATGAGCCAATAACAACAGCTACTGACCTTTGGTGAGTCTGTCCTTCCAAAACTGTCCGATTAAACTCATTTCACCCAGCATCAATCTGCCTGAAAATCCTATTAAATGTGAAATGGAAATTTTACAGCCAAAATATGCTATTTTGGGGGGAAAAATCATTCCAAAGATACTTATACTGTAAATGAAAATGGATGTTGTCCATTGTAACAAAAAAGCAGCTAAGTAGTTCCTGCAAAATGTAAGCTGTTGTCATTCTCACTCTAGTCCTCTTTTTGATTGTGTATTCTGCAGGAGCGTTGGGGTCATAGCTTACATGTTAGTGACAGGTGAGTCCCCTTTTGCTGGGGATGACAAGCAGGAGACCTACCTAAATGTATCCCAAGTTAATGTAGACTACAGCAGGGAGGCCTTCGCCAGAGTGTCCGAGCTCGCTGTTGACTTCATCCGCAAGCTACTGGTGAAAACTCCAGAGTGAGTAAAACTTTTACCAAGGTTTGAGGTAACTATGGGTGAAATGTTAAAATAAAGCTGCAAACAAACGGGTCCCAGCTGATGCGAAATTATTTACTGATGTAAAAGTCAGACTAGCACTTCCCCAAATCTGTCACCTCTTTTTTTCATGTTTAAAGCCCGCGTAATGGCTTCCTAAGTGCTATACTTGTGCTTTGTGCAGAGACCGGCCAAGTGCTGCAGAGTGTATGAGTCACCCTTGGCTGTGGCAGCAACAGCAGCTCTGCCTGAGCCCGGAGTTCATAGCAGTTCGCACCATCCGCGAGAGGAGCTGCGGCACCAAGTGGGCAGCCCCACTCGAAGATCCCGAAGACAAGGAGAACTTCCTGGAGTCACCTCACTCTCAAGCAAAGAAGTCTCGCTTTGACGAAGAGGCGCCTACTGCTGGAGGCAGTGACTTTTGATCAAAGTAAAGCAGGGACAGCGATTTCTTCTTGTGAGCTTTTAAATAGTTTTAAGCTTCCAGAAAACCTGCCTGCCAACCACAGCTCAAGAGTACTTCTAATATGCTAATCGACCCACTGTACCATTGATCATTTAAACCAAAGATAACAGCTACATTTTGGGATATTTTGCTGTGTGGCCAGCGTATATATTTAAATTTGCGTGGGAAGTTTAACTTTAATTTAATTAATTTAATAAAACTTTAGTTTAATGCTTTGATGAGATCTATTTTGAAAAACGACACTATAAATGGGCTCACCTTTTGATGCGAGCCAATGTGTAGATTGTAGGCAAATCTGTGCAATACTCGTATTTAAAATCTTTTGCTTAGGCTGTGCTTTTAAGTCACCACCCTCACACCCCTGACTTGCCCTTCAGCTAAAATGTGTTGTATCAAGACAAGCATTGCTGCTGTCACAAAGTGAATATCACGTTCTTATTTATAAAAACTAGGAGCAGCAGCCTCGTAGCACTACAAGAAAGCTCAATTTGCTCTCTTTAGGTTGGGAAAACATGCTGCTGGACTTAAAGACTACACACAGGCACAGTACATTCCTTTAAGTTAGCCTTTCACGTTGCTCTTAAACTTCCAATTTCCTCATGTACAGTACACAGAGGATTCAAGTGTAGCCCAGGACAACAGATTATTTCACAAGTAACGACTCAAAGTCAACTGTGCCACACCTACATTTACCCAAATGTTTTCCTCTGCAAGATCTAGTTCCTCTACATTGAGCTGCTGCCATTTCAGCACTTACTTCACAAACATTCAAGTGGTAAAAGGGTAACTATCCCTCAAAGCTTGTGTCTGTACTTGGTGTCTCTCACCAAAGCCATCCAGTTAAAGCCACTGTTGTCCTCTTGGGTCAACGATGCCTAAAGTGATCTTTTTCTGTTGTTTTCATCTCAGGGCGGCATGCTGCTCACTTTCTGCTCTCCTCGTTTTGTATTCTTAAAGTTTTTTCTTATAGGCATATTATTATAATTGTTATTTATGTGCTGGACTCAAATTTAGTATTTTATACAAATAATGTGCTCAGATGTCTTGAAAGGAAATGTCAAGATTATGGAAGGAAAGTAATTAAAAAATGAGTAAGGTGTTAAATAAACTGAGCTGTTGTTGAGATGGTAAAGAGCAATAAATTGACAAATTTGAGGATTGTAGGAAAAGTTTGTTTTTAAATGGTACTAGAAAGTAAAAGGAATGTGGAAACTGAAAGATGATGAGGTTTTAGACAGGAGAAATGGATTTAAATAATCAGAAGGAACTAGCAATGTCTGAGTCTGAGAGAAGCATTGTAAAAAAAAATAATAATAATAATAAAAAAAGTCGAAAATATGTGCCTGATGAGAAAAGTCGGAAGGAATTTATAGTTGATGTTTGGTCTAATAAGTGCGACAGCATTGCTGTTGAGTGTGACATGAGGTGCTATATACAGAATTTGCCATCTTTTGTTTAGGTAAGACTTGACTGAAACAAAACCTCAGCTCCCTGAAGGTGCAGCTCTGAGAACTCCAAATGCTCCTAGCAACATTCCTCCTCATATGTCAAGGCTGCAGGCCGGATAGGACTACATTGTCTGTTCTTGTTGTCGTCACCAGCAGACACAATGGACTTTGTGCAGGAGATGGGCGTCTCCAGCCACGGCTGTGCTCTCATCTCAATGCCGTCACCATCGATAACTGGAATTTCACAGCGCAAAAGATTACATTTGTATCTCTGGGAATTTAACCAGTCGTGTGACCAGACTCAGACTTGTTCAGTAAAACTGCTCATTACAGTACAAAGAATCTATAAAGTAATGGCTTTGACACAGACTGAACTTTTCTTTTCTGTGGTGTCAGAATCTGAAAAAAAAAAAACTTTCGTGAAACTGGTTAAATATCGAGGGGGTAATGTTATTTGCATTGTGTTGGTGACAAGGAAGTAACTTGACCTTAAAAAGGTCAAATAATTTGCCACTTGAGCATGAGATGCTGTAGAGCTCAGTTTGTTGTTTTGTACTGTCATTTGGAGCAGCTATCCACTGGCCTCTGTGTGAGCACTCATTGTCTTAACAGGAGGTGCTTTCTGGCACTCGATTTCAAGACGTGTAGATGCTTTAGATGCCACCCAACATTCCTATCAGCTATCTTTAAGGCCAGTAACACTGAATGATACTGTATATTAGTCAAACCAGCTACAAGCACAAGCAAATAAATATTTGAGATGTACCTTTATTTTGCATTTTATACATGATTTTTTTTAAATGTATGATTCTTGATAACATTTGAAATTGTTTAAAAAAAAAAAAGATATAACTTGTATACTGATCAACTGTAGGCTAATAAGTAGGCATCACAAAGCAAAATGGAAAAGCTTATTAAAGATTGTAGGAAATATGGAATGGTTTACTTTGTGGTCTGTTTTTTACTGAAGCAATCCAGTACATCAGTCTTTGACATTAATGTTTTATTTCGTCCCACCGCAGCCACCTGCTCATTCGCGAGAGCTGATAAACAGTGGCATGATTTCACAGTAATGAAGACACATCATCGGTGCCAGCTCAGTGCAAATCAAAACCAAAAGGAATGCTTATGAAGTTACATTCAGCACAGCAATTAGCCATCAATACAGTGCAAAAAGGCTTTTAAAGCTTAAATAAAGCTTATAAACAAAAACAGTCACAATGGTTGTCTTATCTTAACAAGTCCCAAAGTTTGCAGATAAACCAAAAGGCATCATTTTACCAACTGCTAAGTACACAGCAATTATAACATAATATGCAACAGTTTGCTAGCTTGAGAAAACTAGCCTAACTACTTTTGATTATCAATAACCATTTGGGATAACTTATTTTATTTATTCTTTTTACTTTAATGTCAAAGTTGCTGAGATGCGAGTCCAATCAAAAATAAAGCAAATGCACTCCCTTCACAACTAAGGTTTACATTAGGGTAAGTGGATACATTGGACAGTTTTCATTATTTTTTTAACAGGGGGGAATGGCTTAACTTTTTGGGATATGTCAAAAACGTCAAGACATTTTTTCTTTTATAAAAAAAAAACTACAGGACAGCAGTTTTTTTAAGTACAAACTAATTATCAATGTAAAGAATGTTAGGTAAAATTGTGTTGACATATGTCGCATGGTGGTAGTTATATATCTAGATTTCGGTTCGTCTCATAAAATGCATTACGATGTAGTTACAGGACTGACTACTCTGATTTAAAAGAAGTCCAATTCTGTGTGGTGTAATTAAAGAAATCCATTTTTTCAACAATCAACTTGGCATAATGCATCAATGGCCACATCTAATTAGACAGACCATGACATCAGCTAAGAAATGCTAAACTTAAGATTCACATGTACAAAAGTAGCTTAGGGTAAGTGCAAGCATTCAAAGAATGTATAAAGCTTCTCTGTTAATAACATTAAGTGAGATTGAAAATTGCAGCCAATTTAAGTTAATGAATGTTATGCCAATTCTGTATTACTACAATTTCAAATCATAAACATTATCTCACAGAAAATGCAATTAACATTAGAGGATTACTGTTCTACAATCAAATGCAAAATTTAAGATTTTGTTTTTAAGCTATTTAAGGTAAGACACCTACTGGTCGATACCCATCTTTCAAATATAAGTGATTTCTCTCAGCACAACCATGAGTATCATATCAGCTCTAAATGGACTAAGGAACAGAAAGTACAATAGACCAGCATCTACTGCTCCTCATCAGTCCAAGTAATTGCAGTTTTATGGTTTATTTTTTGCCATTTTGATGCAGCCTCAAAACTCCTGGATTACCCTAAAGTGGTTCTCAATGGAGGGTGGTTCGTCTTCAAAGTGCAACTTCTTACTGGGACAGGCCCCAAACTCTTCCAGCATCTTGATGAAGTATCTGTGTTCACGACCAACCCAGGCCCGCATGGGGTCACACACCTCATATGGCGTAACGTGGGCATGAATTGACACTCCGCTGGCAGCAAGCTCTCTTAGCACCTGTTTGTCTGTCACCCAGGTCTCCCCTCCCCCAGGATGCCCCCCATCCAGCCAGAACATATCTGAGATCTGTTTAACAAAGTCTGACATCTGTGGGTCTGCACGGGCTCCTGGTAGCTCATACACCATTTGGTTCAGAACCACACAGCCTTTGCTAAAACCCACCAAAGTCAAGGACAACCCAGGGGGGATGCTGTCAGCTTCACCTTGGAGATGAAGCTTGGCTCGCTTCATGCCGTTGGTCAGCAGTGCTCTGTGGTCAGAAATGCCATGGGGACAAAGTTATGAACAGATCATCTGGATGACTTGCAATACATCAATACATGATGACTTTTGTCAGAAATTTAGATTTATCCATTCATCCATCCATTATCAATACCGCTTATTCCCTGATGGGGTCGCGGGGCGAGAGGCAGGGTACACCCTGGACAGTCCGCCAGTCCATCGCAGGGCCACATACAAGACATACAAGGACAAACAACCACTCACACTCACATTCACTCCTAACAGCAATTTCCCCGATCTCCAATCAGCCTAACATGCAGGTTTTTGGACTGTGGGAGGAAGCCGGAGAACCCGGAGAGAACCCACGCAGACACAGGGAGAACATGCAAACTCCACCCAGAAAGGTCCTGGTTCCCCCGGGATTCGAACCCAGAACCTTCTTGCTGGGAGGCGACAGTGCTAACCACCACACCACCGTGCCGCCCCAAATTTAGATTTATATGTAGCGCAAATAGCAAAGTTAAACTTTCTTGCTCTGTAACTCATTAAATTATATCAAACGGACACAAAAAAAATAACCTGAGGTGGTGAAATGCTCCAAAGTCCGCTGAGAATGGAGAGTGCTCCGGAGCACCAAACATGTTGCTCTCCACAAAGTTGTGGTAGCAGCTGAATTTGTGGAGATACATGGTGGACGCTCTCACCACCCAGATGTGGCTGCTGGGGAAACGTCTGCCCAGTATGAGGGTCACCTGCTCTAGACTCCAGGACAGCCACTGAGCTCCCTCAGGCTGCCGAGCCATCTCCTCCTGGAAGTTCTGCACATGCAACACACAGAGACATGTTTTTTACAACTGCATTGCAAAACAGTAAAGAACATCAGCTTTAGAATACATGCATAATCAAGAGCCTGAGTTATCATAGCATTAGCCTAAAACAATCATGTTCCTGGAAATTTAGTGAATGATAATGAAAAGCTATTTTTGTAGCTTTTCCAGTGTTTTGATCTGTGAGGCAAACAAAACCCTGATTAGATTCCAGGGCTGGTAACATACCATGAATGTGGCGTTTGCTTTGAGAAAATGCAGTGTCACAGTTTTACCTCTGTATTCAGCCTACCACTCTCTTTTTCACACTCATTCCATCACTCACTTAAACACAAACTCACACAACCTCACTCAAACGCACAAACTCTCTTACCAGTATGAAGCCATCCTTAATGGTTTCTTGCTGCAGTGCCTATGCACTCAAAAAGCCTTCTGAGAGTGCATTGTTTAAATGCTTTTAGAGATCAAGCCCTGCTGTTGAATTCAACTAAAAAATAGTTTGTATGAGCATTTGCTAAAGTACTGAGGTGCCAACGAAGTGTCTAACAGCATAAAGTCTCATCGTAAAACATTTTATGAGCAACACATGGCGAATACTTGGGCTCAATGGATGAGTCACGCTGTCAGTATTTGCTCGTGCAAATATCAAATAATCCCAAACCAATAAGGAAACCAATTATTAGTAACTCCAAAGCCCAGTCACAGCTACTTTGACCACACATTGGTCAAATGAAACACCCCAAAGTCATAAGAACCTCATCCATCCCACTCACCTGAATATCCCCATGGAAAAATACAACGTGCTTGTTGTTACTAGTCTTGGATTCAGAACTGCTCTCTCCCTCCGTATTAGGCCGCAGGAGCAATAGGTCGTTCAGGCGATTGGGAATGTGGCCTGGAACACCCAGCAGAATCTGTAGCTTCTTCCGTAGGATGCCTGAGCCTTGCACCCCCTGAAGCTCACAGGCTGTTGTCGCCACCGTCGTCATCGTTTCCGACTACAGCTATCAAAGTGAACCCTATCCTGACAGCCCGAACGACTGTCATGGGGTTCTAAAATAGGTAAGTGATACGGTGTCTTCTTCCTCTACACTGGCACTCCATGCTGATGCTGTCATCGAGCTAGCTCAACAACGAAAGGCTAAAAACGACAACATGACACTTCTGTAAAGCTAAAGAGCGATAAAACTAGAGCTTTCTACATGAAGATAACAACATACGTATCTCGACAGGCTGTACACACCTGTATCCATCTAGCATTGTAACTATTACAGTGCACCTAGAAAGAATTGACAGAAAATAATGTGACAGTTCGGAGACATTTTTGGCCACAAAGAGGCGCCGTGTCAACGCTCTCAGCCGTTGCGCAGCCTTGCGCAGGCGCATGGAGCAAAGCCGGACTGGAACCATCTGCGCATGTCTTCTGTCGAGTTGCGCGCGCGTGCGCGTGCGCGTGTGTCTGTTTGTGTAAAGTGTCAGCATGAAGAGATAGTACAAGAATCACTTTCTAATTATGTGCGTTTACTGCAAATATAATGTCTTAATTGTGGTACTACAGTGGATAAAAAGCCACAAGGCAAGACAGTTCTTGTATAATGACTGTGAGTGTTTTATATTGTGTGGCATTGGTGGACGTAGCTGCAGGATGGGCACAATGCTTTTATCTCTTATTTGTGTCATTAAGTTTATGTGGGCTGCTGTTCAAGTAGGCGTACCAGAGAAACAGGCAACGACCATAAGCATTAGGTTGTCAATTACAGACGGGAAGAGCTAGGTTTAAAGAATTAAATGACAGCTGTATTGAGATCAAGAGAGTAAAGTTGTATCCAATAAACGGTGGATCAGAGTTCCGTAGCAGTGCTAAACTTTTGACAATTATTTGCTCAGATTATGTAAAATGTCCAGAAGGCAGCAGTAGTGCGACTCGGAGGATGTCAGCCGCTGTTATATCACCAGCAGAATAAGAAGATCCTATTGAAAGCCTACGTATTTCCGTTCTCGAGTAGTTGTTTGGTATCATAGTTAGTGTACGCAATCGTGGCAAGAGATAGAGGCGTATAAGACGTACATTAGATATATTTATCACGAAAGACATATTTAATCAATGCAACGTGTATTTGCTGAACAACTTATCCCTATAATATTGCTATCTTTTATCACCACTGTGAGCAGCGTGTAGCAGTTGGCTGTGCTGTTTGGCTTGCATAGATTATATATTTCAATATTGTGTTTTTTAAGTCTTTAAGGCTTGTTGTTCATGTGAAATTTGTTTTGAAGGCGGAACTACTTTTTTCAAAAACTAGAGGGAATATTTTTTGCTCGGAGGTCTTTAAACTCAAACAGAAGTTTAAGTGTTTCGTCCCCGAAACACGGACGGGACTAGAGTCAGTCAGGAATTCAGAATCAGAAATACTTTAATAATCCCAGGGGGAAATTATCATTATCCATTGGGCCCTGGTTCAAGTCGTTCACATTGTCCAGAGTTACCCACACTGGAATTTTCAGTATTACTTTCTTTAAGCCTTAAATGCTCGACTTCCTCACAGCAGATAAAGTTATCTGTTTATTCCCAACTGAACTTTGAACTTGTTCCATAATGGTCGGCGTTGTACACGTAGCTATGGAACAACCCTGTTCTGTGTGATAACTCTCGTAGGGTATACTGAGCGTTTTAGAAGATTTTCAACGTCTGTTGAACTCAGTTCTGAAACGGATCCTTTGTCTGCAGAAAGGTAACCAATACCACTGAAAGCTGCACCAGCCCATGGCCCACTGGAGGTGATGTGAAATTACAATGTTGCGTACATGAGAGAAATGGTTTACAATGTCTGTACAAAAACGTTTTCAAGTGGAGATAGTGTTACTTTTAAAGTCAGAAATCATTTAAAATGGACTGTACTTTATGGTAGCCATTTTTTTCTATGGTAGCCATTCTTTCTATGACCACCTTTATTTTTCAACACAGTATGAATCCTCTTAGATATTCTTTATCATTCCATCTTTGAGAAGTATCCAGGAATAGTTCTTCAGGCCTCTTGAAGGACAGTCCAAATCTCCTCTTTCAGTGTTGGCTGAATTTTACTGTTTTCTGACTTGATCCCACATTGCTTCTCAATAGTGCGAAGGGTTAAGGTTTAGAGAGATTCTTCACTTCATGAGACCCATAACCGCAAAATGGTCTCTTACGTTTTTCTCTTCATTTTGCATATATATCAGCCTTTTCTCACTGTAACCCTCCTAATGGCTTTCCGTCCTTCCATATAGACCATTACTGATGAGGGTTCAGCATTTGTCATGATTCATCCCTGTGTTTCTCTCTAGGTCTTTTCTGGGATTTTATTTTGTTTCTTTTAGCTACTGTTTATATGCTGGACGCCTGTGCTAAGTACTGACAAGAGTGCTGGAAGTTTTTCTCTTTCCTTGGAAGCAAAATACAATCAATTGTGGATGGGATGTTACATTTCTTTATAGCTGAATTACTGTTTTACATCAAGCTTTCATCCCACATGTTCAGTTTTTCTTACTGTCTAAACAACTGTGTGAATTATTTAATGATTTCAGCACGCTTTACTATAAGTGCATTTTCTGATGTTGTTGCAGAAACATGTTCTCGAGTACCTTTGGCAAACACCTCGTGGCATGTCTTCTCAATGTTTCTGAGGCTCACAGACAAGACCTTGTGGAGACTGTGGCTAGAGCGGCTCTGTACAGCAGTGAAGGCAAGATCAAGTACAGCAACTTCAACCACAAATGTTGGATTTATATAAATTGTTTTGGGATGTTTTAAGCACACACAATTTGGGGAGGATATTTTCTCAGAGACACTACGCTGTAGCCTCTTTAATAATGAAATAACCTTCTGAAATTTCTAATTATGGGCATATTTAAAGATGTTAAAATGTTCACCAGGGGTTAAACGGAAGACGACCACAGTGCTGAACATCTTTAATGATCATGACTACAACCGCTCTGTCATCACCATTGTGTCCAGTATTGACTCAATCAGTAAGTAATCATTTTATCCTGAAGCATCTGATCGATGGCCTATTTTTATAATCGTTGTTCTTTGATGGAGTCATAAATTTAGGTATAGGTACAGTATAGTGTGCATGCTACAGCAGAGAAACAGCCCCAGTTCTCTTAATTTGAGAGTTAAGGTTCTTTTCATCAACTTTGTCGAATTCAAACACAAATTATGAAGCAACATTTTCCAAATAACAGATCACAGTAAAAAGTTTCTCCTCTCAATTGTACTTCTGAAACAAAACCTTCTGTAAATTAAAACTAACTTTTTCTGTTCCAATAGTTCTCTGCACCTGTTGTCACGTCTGGGGGAATGTCTGGTGTTTCGTCATGTCTTGATTACCTATTGTGTCCACCTGGGGTTCCCCTCCCTCATGTGTTTAAATAGTCCTCGTTTCCCCTGTCCTGTGCCAGTGTGTTTGTGTCCCTTTGCTTTCATGTCCTTTGTTCCTCGCCACGTAAGGTTTGGATTTTTGCACTAGATCTTGCAGAGGAAATCATTTGAGTAAATGTAGGTGTGGCACAGTTGACTTTGAGTCGTTACTGAAATAATCTGTTGTCCTGGGCTACACTTCAATCCTCTGTGTACTGTACATGAGGAAATTTTAAGTTTAAGAGCAACGTGAAAGGCTAACTTAAAGGAATGTACTGTGCCTGTCTGTAGTCTTTAGGTCTAGCAGCATGTTTTCCCAACCTAAAGAGAGCAAATTGAGCTTTCTTGTAGTGCTACGAGGCTGCTGCTCCTAGTTTTTATAAATAAGAACGTGATATTCACTTTGTGTGTTTTTTGTCCAAATAAACCCTTGGAACCATCACTTTCCGCAACTGAGTCTTCCCTAAGATCCACGCTAAAAACGCACTCAAAAAGGAGTGGATGACCAGGGTTAAAAAACAAGGCTGTGAAAAAACTATGAACAAAGTATCAAATCAAGATTAACCTGACTATGAACAAAAAGTATCAAATAAAGTAAACAAGGCTATGGCAAAGTATCAAATAAAGATTAACAAAACTGTGGCAAAGTATCAAAACAAGACTATGGCAAAAATACTAAATAAAGTTAACTATGGCAAGGCTGTGACAAAAACAAGGCTATGGCACAAAAAGCAAGACTGTGGCAAAAGTGCAAAAATCAAAACTTTACGTGGCGAGGAACAAAGGACACGAAAGCAAAGGGACACAAACACACTGGCACAGGACAGGGGAAACGAGGACTATTTAAACACATGAGGGAGGGGAACCCCAGGTGTACAGAATATGTAATCAAGACATGACGAAACACCAGACATTCCCCCAGATGTGACACCTGTCACTTATCTCCCACTTTCCACTGATCGTTTGAGGGATTTAATGCATGCTTGATAGTATATGATGTATTCCAGGGGAGGCGGTCCTTTCCGCATGTGAGAGGGCATGTGAAGTTATCGACATGAGCACTCACATAGGAGTCCATCCATGTATGGGCGCCATTGACCTCATACCCATTTACCCCCTCGGAGAGAAGGTTGGAGTGGAGGCCTGTGCTCAAGAGGCAAGGGGTGAGGTGTTTTGTGTTTGCAGTAATTGATAAGTTCCTGAATAGTATACTCATTTGTGTTTTCTTGTGTCGTTTACATTCTCAACAGTAATATATATATATATATATATATATATATATATATATACACACACACATACAGTTCATAAGTATAAGTTCTCTCAACTGAGTTAAGGTCAGATGGGTGTGGAGGCCAGGCCATCTGACGCAGCACTCCATCCCTCTCCTACTTGGTCCTTACGCAGGGGTAATGAATGATGGTTCAAATAAAAGCAAACGAGTGGATGGCATCTCGCTGCAGGATGCCGTGATAGCCATGGTGCTTCAGTGTGCCTTCAGTTTTTAATCAATCCCCCCAACAACGTAGTCCAGCAGAGCGCTGCCACCCCATTTTACCTCCTCCTCCATTCTGCTAGTTAACTCTAGAATGTCTATGACCTTTTTTGTTCAGCTGTGGCTCAGGGACTTACAGAGAGGGTGCAAGGCACCAGTGTCTTCCTCTTTGGTTGGGCAGACCATCCTTTGCAGCGTGGGCTGGCAGATAGGAGAAAGGAGATGGGTTGGTTCAAGAAGATGCCAGACTTGCAATCTATCAAGTCAGATATAGGGCCTCAACCACAAAAGCGATATGGTCTTACAGGTGAGTGATATAGCTGAATGATATAGCACATGTTTTTTAAATTTATGATTGGCGACTAGTTTCTTTTGTTTTGTTTTATTATGAGAATGTGTTTTGTAAAGAGCAAAGATTTTTTTTAAATGAACTGTATTAGCAGCAGTAGATCCTCCCCACAATGGAGGACTATTGTTAATAGATTTAAAAAAATCTTAGAAAACTATTTCCAAGTCAAACTCCCATATATATAATGTAATAAAGCAAACGCCACAATCTAGGTTTAATGTATTGAAGCTGAATCCAAATGGCACCAAATCCCAACAAGTTACATATCAAAGCGCTTCAAAGTTATAGTTGACTTGAAGCCAAATATGATTAAATTCTACGTATTGTATCAATAAGCTAACTAAATCAAAGTCCAATCCAAATGCGTCCAATTCATGCTAGAAACGAAAAAGCTTTGTCAGAGAAAGCAACAGACCATATAGAAATATCCCCTTGTTTAATTTTCTGCCCCGAGCATGCGTGAGAATGTACTTGTTTTTGACAGAGTAAAATATCCAGCACAACTAGATCCAGGAAGGACAGCCATCTGTCTTGATGAATTGGAGGTCTGAGAGAGCAAGCAAAGAGGGGACAATAAGCACCATAATACCAAGCTATGGACACCCACTGAGAAAGAGAAGAGCAAATTATTCATGAGGAATAAAGAGAGAAGAGTGAGGGGAGGTACATAGATGGAGGTAACCCTGCAGTCTAAGCCTATTGAAGCATACCTATCGTATTTTTTAGGGTCACTTCAGCCATCCCTAATTAGTCAAATGACTATACTCATCAGTAATTGATTTTTACCTAATTCAGATTCTTTTGAATAAGATAAATATGTAACTCTATGCTTAGTATGTTGGACTAATAATTTGAAATAAATCGTTAAATTGAGAGTGCAAAATTAAAGGGAAAGAAACTCTAGACATTCAGTGGAATCCTTAAAGAGATATTCTAACCACCCCCTAAGTAAAATCTCTGGGACATCAGCTAGTGACTCTATGTTTGATGATCTAAAAAAAAAAAAAAGAATAACTATTTGCGGTCAAAGTTCAAGTGAGTGTTTTTGTGCTGGTGAGATTCTTTATTTTCTGTTGACCTCGATTCCGCATTCACCTACCCCATGTTTTTGTGCATAAATGCAAACGTGCACACTCAAACACATGCATAGCAATACAATTAGATGCTTGATCTGCAATTGTCAACATTTTTTACGAAGATGCAATAATTTTAGCAACATAGTTTTTGCACCATGTGCTGCTTTCTGCATGCCTCTGTCACCATCACCCTTTTTTCTGTCTTTTTTTGTCAGTGACAGAGCACCATTTTTCTGCGTTGTTTGGTGGAATAAATACTCTTCATTCCATAATTTTTTTATCATAATATGACTTTTACAGGTGTCGGAGCCAGTCCATACGTCATGAATTGCAATGTCACTATAGACACTCAGGATATCACCATAGGCCGTAGCATTGCCAGAGCTATCAGGGAGTCTACTACTGGAGGCCTGGCTGGAGTTCAGGTGTTGGCATTGCCACATGAAGGTGCTGTTGAAATGGCATGTAATGTGGAAAGTGTGAGAGGACCACCAAAACTCCTAGAGGGCGAACCTTGGCCATCTTTCAGCATTGATGGTCAGCCATATTGTCATGTTCCAGCATCACTCATCACATCCAGGGTTGCTGAGCTGGCAGGGAGGCAGGGGGTTGGCATGAAGGGCACTGCCCTGGTGGGGTTTACCCCCTGCGAGTGCAGGGGCCTAGCAGAGTTTGCACTGTCGCAGGGCATTGGCGAGTTCTGGAAAGAACAGCGCAAGATCAACATGTAAAAAAGAATTTATGCCAAAAGAAATAAATTCCTAAATTTAAAAAAAGACAGCATGAATAGTCACATTTGTATTTCACCAATAGGAGATAATCCTTTTTGCTCTCCACATATTATTTTTTTATCTTTGTGACCAAAGCCTGCCCAGACTAGATGAATAAGTACTGTTCACCAGTATAGGATACTCTCCTTCATATGTTGTCATTGGCTGGTGTGTTCTCACTCTGCCAAAATACTTAATCTTAAAATAATCCCAAAAAATATATATTATTAACACAGGGATCAGCAGTCTTCTCATGTAAAATTTTGTATTGACTAATCTAATGTTATTATAATATTCTAATAATAAAATATAATAATAAAATATTACAACTTGTTTCCTGTCTTTTTTGTCTTGAATATTCACTTATATTGTTAACACGGTTCTGCTCCGTATCTTTATAATGCAATGCTTGCAGTTAAATACATTTTTAGTTTTGCTGCCTTTCATCTTTGAGACAAGAACTATATATTTCCATACATTGTCCTCAAGATGGGAATGTTACCTTTTTTTTTAAAGAAATGTATAATTTATCTGTCTTGTAGTCTTTTGGACCAAATGAGACTCTTGTGTTTACTTGTTTGTAGTTGTTTCTGTTGATGAGACTTCCCATCATCTTCCACTACCATCTTCAGATTACATGACTGTGGGAGGGTTACCATCTGTGTGAGCAGCTATTTTTGTCACCACTCAGTAACTTAACCTCTCAGAGACGTGTAGGATTTTGGCAGTATTTTGATAAGCATACAACAGTAAGTCTTCTTGTTTAAATAGCTGTTATCCTATTTTATTTTCAAGTAATTCTGCAAACATAAAAAAACTTCTGTTGCACAGAATTAACCATTAAATAACCAGGTGTTAATTGCCAATACAATGCACTGAATGGCAAGATCCTGGATAATGATTATAAATATAAATCTTACTTGATTAGATAAAAACTCAGAACTGCATTCAAAGAAAATTTGCTAATTTTATGACATATGGAATAAAATTTAGAGCCGCCAACTGTTTAATCTACCAACATAGTGGGCACTAATCTGTTAATCTCTTTTTTTTTTCAAAGTAGCATGAAACCTGCTTTGGTTAAATTGTCATCCAGGTCATTCCATTGGGCATTAGGTTCATCAGGGTGAGCACCTTATGATTGTGTAAACATTTTTCATGTTATTTAGTCGTGGCTTTGATTACTTAAGCAGTTTATCCTAATTTCATGGGTACACACATGTGCTTACGTTCTTCCCTCTTTGCATCTCTATGATGTTGTCTTTCCTGCTTCCTGACGCAAATACATACGCATTTACTCTATAGTTGGCATACATAACACTTGCGTAGACTCAGCCTGCCAGGCTTGGGAGCATCAAGGCTTAATCTAGGTCACAGCTTTGGCGGAGGGGTTTTCCTACTATACACACACACACTAAAATGTTACTTTGATGAGACACCAAAAACATTCTGACCCTCCCTCAAGTCCCCCAAGTAATGTTTGTGTCCCTGTGCCACAGCCTAAAGGCTCTTGTGATTATCACAAACCCATTATTTCCCTAATTCAGTGCACATGCCAATGCACATCACTGAATTAGCATCCATGAAGACACCCTGTGCTACTCAAGCCTGAACCAAATCTTTTACATTATGTCTTCTAGCTTGCAAATATGTGTAAGAGTGATATGCCAGAAAAAAATAAACATATTTAAGCATTTTGCGGCCAGTTCAGCAGTATTCATGTCGTAGGCATCCCATGGCGGACATCAATTAAAGTGACATCGTCATAGTGTAAGATACAACTGTGTGCCAAAGCAGATAAATAGAGCTTATTTCCTCTCTTTCAGTCTTTCATAGTGTTCTATAAATACTCTAAAGCCTCTCTATCTCACTCTCTCATTGCTGCTGCCCCCACCCACAGTTTTTTCCTCCAGACTCTTTTGCTTCCCACATCTTCCCTTTTCCCCAATTACCCTTTTGGTGCAACGGAAAGATATTGTCATCTTATTTGTAATAAAGCAAGACAAGCAGACGGTTAAATATCTTAGCCTTTAGGATTTGTTTTTTTCCCTGCAGGCATTTTCTGCAGGACTATTCAGTAAGATGACTATACTTTTTTGTATTATCTCACTACATTTAAAAATCATTTTCTGCTTTCTTGACTTTCCAGTTTACTTCATGAATTACAACCAGTGAGTGCAATGATTATTCTCATTCTATTAATCTAGTAAATGGTTTAAAAAATAAAAAAAAATGATAACATTCACCAGACAGAGATGTTATCTTTCAACAACTGGTGGTTATATGTGGCTAGCACTACCCTCATTAACCTATCAGTGTGAGAAATAAGCGTGCAACCTACGAAATCAGCAGTTTCCCTGCCCCCACCCTGAACACATGTTTAACATCCTCTGGGCACAGGCAGAGCAGAGCGCTGAGACACAGCTGAGGAGTGGAGAGGGAGAGCAGTGAAGTGGAAATATGGGTGAGCATCAGAAAGAGACAGAAATAGAGCGATAAAGCAGTGAGTTAGTCAGAGGTAGGGAGTGGGGGAGGAGAACTGGAGACAGCGTTTCACTGCAATGCTTCCCGCATTGGAGGCTCAATTCACCTAAAGGAGAAAGATCTTGTGTTGGGACGTGAGAACCTTGTAGATTGCCCTCCCCTGAGGCTCAGTGAATTTTGTCTCATCTGGATCCCTAACACCTGCAAACAGAGGATGCGACAGTAGCTGGATGCTAGATACCATGTGGGCCCGTTATGTCTGCACTACACTTAATAGCTACTTTATTCCACATAAGGATGGCTCTGGCATCTTTGACCCAAATTATGGAGTCGCGGCTCCTTGCTGTGTGCTGCTCCTCGGGTGGTCTGCCAATTTGATGTCGACAAGGCATGCTACACACTGCGGAGACCACTCAACCTGCTGACATCTGTCTCTGTGGATACGCAAAGCAATCGATAGGGTAAGCCTAAAATCCTGTCATCTGAGTGCTCAGTAGGCATCATGATGGGTTTTATATGCATCTATATTTTAATTAGTCTTGGTCATGTTGGCTTTTTTTAAGGCAACATTTTTTTTTTTATTTCCTTGTTATATTTCATAACATGGGGTTTTACACAGATAGCCTTTACTGCAGCCTAGACTAAAAACAAATATTGGATGCCATGTTGGTTGTAACCATTATCCAGTATGGTTACATGCATGATGTATGACCTGAGAGATATCATGGTATGCAACAAGTAAGTGTGCTTCCCTCAAAGTACAGGGGAAGTGTGCTAGGATGACAAAGACAGAGAATACCTGAATGAATTATGAAGTTCTTTTTGCTTTCTGGAACAACTTCATTCTCTTGATTAGAATATGCATTGAAAAAGGTAAAGCAACTATTCCACAATTTTAAATGTGAAATTAGAAAGCATTCAACTCGGTTATGGTCCAGTCTGTGTATATGGTGCTGTATCTAAATCAGCACATGCTGATTTAGAAACAGCACCATATACATCTGATCTACAAAATTTCCATTGGCTGTTATCTGGTCATGAGATCATTGTTTTTCACTCTCAGAGGTGTGTTTTTTTTCTTAATTGCTTCTGTTTAATTTGCCTAAACATCTAAGAAAGATATTTTCCTTTGAAAAAGTTTTGTTTAAAATAAGTATAGTAAAGCTGCTGAAGGTAACCTTAATAAATAACACTACTCAATAGTAACTAAGTTGGTCAGTTTGTCTCAGATTGGGTTTGTTGGAATATTTGGCTTCCTTTTTATTTTTTATGGTTGCTCGAACAGCTGGTTAATATTTCTTTTCTGGACTAGTAATTGCTATTAAGAATTGTGAAAATCAAGGTATTTATACCACCTACCAAGTATCTACTACCATGGAAGATACGCGCAAATATATTCATAAGTGTATCACTATGATTGCCTTTTTTTTGTCTTATCACAGTTATCGTAGCTTGTTTTTTCCCCCCAGTTTTGACTGACTTTGACACTGCAATTTTTGGTATTCTGCTTTTCCATTTCAATTGAATTTGATTTAAATTTGATTCAATTTTGTCTTGAAGTCATAAACTGCTTCGTGTTGGTAGCAGATTATATTTTCATATAATGCCATATAAAACCAAAAATAGAACTGCCAATGTTTTATTGTTTTGTTTTTTGGCTGAAAATTCTTGTCATTGTACATTTAAAACTCATAGAATTGGCTTAATTTTGCAATATTGGTAAATGTATCAATAATGACTGATAAGCTTGATAGCATCATGGAGGGGTGGGGGAGTTGCAAACATTTGCCTCGTATATAAATGCCTGTTTAATTTCAAAATCTTGTAGATAGTGCAGAAACCTGATCTCTCAAAATATGCTGCATTATTTTTTGAAAATACCATTGGTGACCATTGAAAAAGATCCCACATCAGGTAAAAGTGACTTCTAATGCATTGGAAATATTGTCGATATAATAATATGGAGAAGAAATTCAATTTCATTGTTTGTCACATGGTATTTCTGCGAATGCCTTCATCATTCAAATTAAGTGCTCATGGTGCCTCAAACTAATTGAGCACTTTTGTGTGGTCCTGGTATAGTCTTGCCTTCTTCTGTCAGTATTGTATCCATGATAGTAGCATATCAAGTGCTAAATTTACATGACTAGTAGTTGTGAACATTTCACAACTCTTTTGTCAGATCAAGTTTCACATTCACAACAGGCCAGTGGTGAATTCGGTTAAGGTCCCTCATACATGTTTCTTAAACTGCTTTCATCCCTATACATGTTTTTGATAAAACCCCAAAATGATGGTTTTACATCCCTCACTTGAAACTTTTGATACCTTTCTACAACTGAACAAATTACACTGAAAAATTATGCAATTAATGTGAAAAAATTACCCTAATTCACACAGTTTAAAATGTTGTTTCTAAAAATGGCAAATCATTGTGATAAAATTCAAGAGATAAAATTCAAGGCTTTGCAATCCCCTGTCCAGTCTTCTAATGATCGAGGAGGCATGGGACATCCCAATTATATCAAAAAGTATTCAGAATTTATTTTCATACAGACAAATGAGAGATTCTGTAGTTCAACTGTTGGTCATATTTGATTTCCTTTTATCTTTATTTATTTATCGCTAGTTTAAAGGCAATGTCTTGTCACATCAAATATAACAATTGATTCTTACTCTTGCTGCAAACAGCATTTCCGCTACTGTTCCGCATATGATCCAGTTATTTATAGTTCCTAAAACAATGCATCAAGCTTCAAAGGAATCATGATATCTGTGAATTTTTCTATGGCTCAAGAAATTAAGGACTGTTAGGTCCAATCCTTTATTGGGTAGCATACTGCAGTAATGTGATTGCTAAACTAAATGGTATGACAGATAGTTTGAAAATATCTGATATACAATGTTTAATTTAATGAAGCCATATCTGTTTGATTGCCCCTTGATTTTATTTTATTTTTTTCATACAATATTTTCTACAATACTACAAAAGAGTAATTTCCCACACTTAAAAGAGGGTCACTTTGGCTGAACTCAATGTATAAAAAACTTCTGAAAGTGGTTATCATACAGTAGCTCAGGGCAAAGCATCCAATGAGGTTGGCAGCCTAATTTATTCAACTGAGATACTGGAGGAAGACAGTGTGCATCCATATAAAAGGGGTCAGCTTCAGCCTTAAGGTTAAAAAAAAAATGTAGAAGAAATACTACCATGGTTGTCTTTCGAAAGCCACAATCAAGTCCTTGGACCTGAAATTCAGATTGTTATGCTATATATAGAAGAGTAAACTAAACATAAAAAGAGACATTAAAAAAAGTCGTTGAACCAAAAATACCATTATATTTCTTGTCATGTTTGCTTGATTTCATGGTCACAGTAGAGTTATTTTTGTGTTTCTTTCTTTAACTGTGTAGTGTAGATGTTCTTGGACCATTTCAGTATCACTACCATTTTTCAGAGTTTGCTTTTGTTTTGAGATCATTTTAAAGCTTGAATGTGAATAATGGAATTTGTTGTGGTTATATAACATTTTCAAATTCATTTTTTTGGTTTCAATCCTGCTGACCTATTTACACTTGAAGAGAACGTCAGTGTTATGCCTATGCCAATATTGTTGTCGTTTTGCTGTTTTATTTTTGAGTGATTTCCTTTTGAATAGAACTAGTATTGTTTTGTATGTGTGTATATATATATATATATATATATATATATGTATGTATAGAGAGAGAGATTATCATACTTGAATATACCCAGAATAAATAAAGCTGGACAAAAAAATAATCCATCCATCCATCCATCCATTCTCCACCGCTTATCCGGGGTCGGGTCGCGGGGGCAGTAGCCGGAGCAGGGAAACCCAGACTTCCCTCTCCCCGGCCACTTCAGCCAGCTCCTCCGGGGGGATCCCGAGGCGTTCCCAGGCCAGCCGGGACACATAGTCCCTCCAGCGGGTCCTGGGTCTTCCTCTGGGCCTTCTCCCGGTGGGACGAGCCCGGAACACCTCCCCAGGGAGGCGACCAGGAGGCATCCTGAACAGATGCCCGAGCCACCTCAACTGGCTCCTCTCCACGTGGAGGAGCAGCGGCTCTACTCCGAGCCCCTCCCGGATGGCCGAGCTTCTCACCCTATCTCTAAGGGAGAGCCCCGCCACCCTGCGGAGGAAACTCATTTCGGCCGCTTGTATCCGCGATCTCGTTCTTTCAGTCACTACCCAAAGTTCGTGACCATAGACGAGGGTGGGAGCGTAGATCGACCGATAAATTGAGAGCTTCGCCTTTAGGCTCAGCTCTCTCTTCATCACGACAGACCGGTACAGCGCCCGCATTACTGCAGACGCCGCACCGATCCGTCTATCGATCTCACGCTCCCTACCCCCGTTCGCGAACAAGACCCCGAGATACTTGAACTCCTCCACTTGGGGAAGGACGTCCGCTCCGACTCGGAGGAGGCACTCTACCCTTTTCCGGTGAGAGACCATGGTCTCGGACTTGGAGGCACTGATCCTCATCCCAGCCGCTTCGCACTCCAGTGAGAGCTGTAGGTCCTGACTTGATGAAGCCAACAGGACCACATCATCTGCAAAAAGCAGAGACGCGATCCTAAGGCCACCAAGACTGACACCCTCAACACCTCGGCTGCGCCTAGAAATCCTGTCCATAAAAGTTATGAACAGGACCGGAGACATAGGGCAACCTTGGCGGAGTCCAACTCCCACCGGAAAAGAGTCCGACTTACTACCGGCAATGCGAACCAAACTCTGACTCCGGTCGTACAGGGACCGAACAGCCCGTAGCAAAGGGCCAGGTACCCCATACTCCCGGAGCACCCCCCACAGGATACCCCGAGGGACACGGTCGAACGCCTTCTCCAAGTCCACAAAACACATGTGGACTGGTTGAGCGAACTCCCATGCACCCTCCAGGACCCCGCTGAGGGTATAGAGCTGGTCCAGCGTTCCACGGCCAGGACGAAAACCACCCTGTTCCTCCTCGATCCGAGACTCGACTATCCGACGGACCCTCCTCTCCAGAACCGCTGAATAGACCTTCCCAGGGAGGCTTAAGAGTGTGATCCCCCTGTAGTTGGAACACACCCTTCGGTCCCCCCTTTTAAATAGGGGGACCACCACCCCAGTCTGCCAATCCAGCGGGACTGCCCCTGATGTCCACGCGATGTTGCAGAGTCGCGTTAGCCAACGCAGCCCCACAACATCCAAAGCCTTAAGGAACTCCGGCCGGATCTCATCCACCCCCGGAGCCTTGCCACCGCGGAGCTTTTTGACTACCTCGGTGACTTCAGCCCCGGAGATTAGAGATCCCAACTCCGGACCCCCAGGCTCTGCCCCTCCAATGGAGGACGCGCCAGTGGGATTGAGGAGGTCCTCGAAGTACTCCGCCCACCGACCCACAACGTCACGAGTTGAGGTCAACAGCACCCCATCCCCACTGTAAACAGTGTTGGTGGGGCACTGCTTCCCCCCCCCTGAGACGCCGGATGGTGGACCAGAATCGCCTCGAGGCCGTACGGAAGTCTTTTTCCATGGCCTCCCCAAACTCCTCCCACGCCCGAGTTTTTGCCTCGGCGACCACCCGAGCCGCATGTCGCTTGGACTGCCGGTACCCATCGGCTGCCTCCGGAGTCCCACAGGCCAAAAAGGCCCGATAGGACTCCTTCTTCAGCCTGACGGCATCCCTCACCGCCGGTGTCCACCAGCGGGTTCGAGGGTTGCCGCCCCGACAGGCACCGACAGCCCTGCGACCGCAGCTCTGGGAGGCCGCGTCATCGATGGAGGCACGGAACACGGCCCATTCGGACTCAATGTCCCCCGCCTCCCTCGGAACGTGCTTGAAGCTCTCCCGGAGGTGGGAGTTAAAGCTCCGCCTAACAGGGGACTCCGCCAGGCGCTCCCAGCAGACCCTCACAACACGTTTGGGCCTCCCGGGTCTCACCGGCATCCTCCCCCACCATCGGAGCCAACTCACCACCAGGTAGTGGTCAGTGGAAAGCTCCGCCCCCCTCTTGACCCGAGTGTCCAAAACATGCGGCCGCAGATCAGCTGAAACGACAACGAAGTCGATCATTGAACTGCGGCCTAGAGTGTCCTGGTGCCAGGTGCACATATGGACACTCTTATGCCTGAACATGGTGTTCGTTATGGACAATCCGTGCCGAGCACAGAAGTCCAAAAACAGAACACCGCTCGGGTTCAAGCTGGGGGGGCCATTCCTCCCAACCACGCCCCTCCAGGTCTCACTGTCGTTGCCCACGTGAGCGTTGAAGTCCCCCAGCAAAACGAGGGAGTCCCCAGGGGGGGCACCCTCCAGTACCCCCTCTAAGGACTCCAAAAAGGGTGGGTACTCTGTGCTGCCGCTAGGCGCATAGGCACAAACGACAGTCAGGACCCGTCCCCCCACCCGAAGGCGAAGGGATGCTACCCTCTCGCTCACCGGGGTAAACCCCAACGTACAGGCACCGAGATGGGGGGCAATGAGTATGCCCACTCCTGCTCGGCGCCTCTCACCGGGGGCAACTCCAGAGTAGCAGAGCGTCCAACCCCTCTCGAGAAGGCTGGTTCCAGAGCCAGAGCTGTGTGTCGAGGCGAGACCGACTACCGACCACGATAAGGTGGCAGCCTCCCTGGCTGCCACCTTATCGTGGTGGAGGGGTTTGAGTGTCCCAGTGATCCTAGGAGCTATGTTGTCCGGGGCTTCAAGCCCCTGGTAGGGTCACCCAAGGCAAACAGGTCCTAGGTGAGGGATCAGACGAAGCGCAGCCAAGAAGACCCCTATGATGTCTAACAAAATTGGATCCAACGTTCCCTCGCCCGGGCGCGGGCTACCGGGGCCCCCCCCTGGAGCCAGGCCCAGGGGCGGGGCACCATGGCGAGCGCCTGGTGGCCGGGCCTTCAGCCATGGGGCCCGGCCGGGCCCAGCCCGAAAAGGCAACATGGGTCCCCTGTCTCATGGGCCCACCACCCATGGGACGGGCCATAGGGGTCGGGTGCGCTGTGCCCTGGCCGGCGGCCGGAGTCGGGGACCTTGGCGGACTGATCCCCGGCTGCAGAAGCTGGCTCTAGAGACGTGGAACGTCAAAAAAATAATAATCTATAATAAATCATCAAAGATACACGAAAAATAGCTTGTGCCAAAAATATCTTAGCTGACAACTATTAATAGAATGAAAGGAGTCACAGCTGCATACAATTTAGCAGGTGAATAAAAATCCACACGGGTTATAGCAGTTAATTTGCCTGTGACTAACATAATTTTTGTATTTCAGGGATATATTTTCTAATCCAAATGTGCCAGCATTTTTAAGCATGGGAAACATTTTGGTGGTCTGATGGCAGTGATAATTTCAATCCATGTATACATTCTTTGACATTAACAGCATTGAAAGGATTTTAAAGAAATGTCATCAAGAAAATAATGAAAAAGATTAGATGTACAAACTTTTTATATGTTCGTTTCAGTATGGCCATTGTTTTTATGAGAAAATGAAGCTAAATTGAACAATTACATTTTTAGTTGATATACCTCAACTAGTTTCTTTTTCCTGCAAATGAAACCTGGTATGGCCCTATTTCTCCTTTCTGAAGCCGTCAAAAATGTTTGTAATGGAGAAGTTTTTTGGTTGCAAGTCAACAGCCAAGATGGTGACAAAGAGACAGTTCACAGATGGTTATTTACTAGATAGTGGGTGTTGCTTCGATAGCTGTTAATGAAACTCAATGGACTCTCCTTTCCGGGTGAATAGAAATATTATGGTCATATTGGTTTAAAAAGTTATATAAACTCATATTCATTCATTTGATCTGGTTTGTTGCATTTAAAGTACGGTGAGGGTCTTTTCATCAATGACCATTAACAGGGACCTTGTAGCACTTCCCAGTCTTTCTGTTTGAATACTGTCTTAAAATTCTTCTCTGTAGCATAAAGGTCATAAGTCATGTTCCCTGCTGTACCCACTGACTATTTTAACAAAGAACACACTTTTGCCACTCAAAAAAGTGCTGCATTTTTTCAAATGGTATGCGTAAAAAGTCAGGGCCGTTTTGATGTTTTGTTTGTTCAGTTAAGTAGTTTAACTTCCAAGTGATTTTTTTATGAATAAGATAAATGCATTTTTCCCCTGATAGATTTGAGCCTGTAGGTGATGTGAAATTCAATTGCAATAAAATTTGCCTACTGACCGGAAGCTGTATCAGAGGCATACATACATTCAAACGAATATCAAGTTAATCATTATGTTAATTGAAGAAAGTGCCATCTTTCTGTATAGAACACATAAGCTGTGAAACAACAGGATAAAAATTGCATGTCACAAATGTTACACAACACAAAAAATCCTTTACACTTCTGGTCTATATAGACTAATATTTCTGACCTTATAGGGTGAAATGCATTTTACTTCATTGCTAGTGTGAGTTGGTGATGTCACAAGACTGGGGGGCTACTGTTTCAGCATGATATGAACTGAGGGAGAAGTTTGCTATAATACCCTTGTTTGATCCTGAAGAGGCAAAGTCTCAGTGAGGTTATGTCCAAAATTATTCCAATGACAGTGCCATAGTCTGAACTGGTGCCTTGATCATATCAAATTATCCTCCCACCCACCCAAAAGGAAGACATGTAATTACATTATTTACACTGGAAAGATTTCCCCTTTGAAAGAAGTAAACACATGCTTACTTTTTTATTTTTTCATCTAAGTCATTTTCAGAGTTCATTTCAGAATCCAGAAAAGGAAACTGAATGACTTCTGCTAGTCTCAGCAACACTGAAGCAATAAGATAGCAGCTTAAGAAGTCCACTTTGATATATATTTAAAAGGTTGTAAATCAAAACAATCTTATGTTCTCTTATGTGTTAACTTATTTTGTAGTGTACTATCATTGATTCAGATCAAAGTTTCAGACCAGACCTCTTTATAGCAAGATTGCTTTGCATCTAATTGCTTAGTGTGACAGTTTAGCATGTTATTTCTATCAAATTTATTTTCACTGTCTGAAGTGTATTGTGCGTAGAGAGGAGGAAGACATGAAAATTAAATTCTGAAAATATTTGGAGGGAATCCAAATATTTTCAGAATTGTTGCATTCGCAAAAGCGAAGGTTCACCCCAGACACATTGTCACACTGGAAAAACAACTCTTCACAATAACTCCAATGGTAAATTCTGAATTACCAATGAACATTTACATACATGTTTTTTGGCAGCTGTCAGAACCTAGCCTTTTTGGAGAGAGCAGGGAAAACCTTCATAAAAAGGCCCATGTGTATATTCAAACCAGAAAACTAGCAGAACCAAAATGTTTTTGTATCATAGTCTAGAACAAGACACACTGTGAAGCACTGATTAGTCAAAGTTAAATGTTGTTTTCATGCATGTTGATAAATGTTGGCTATACTTTATTTGCAACCGAAGACATGACATACTGACTCCAGCTATAGGTAGTCACCAGTTGAATTTGATGATCATCTGACTCAAAGGCCAAACATTAAAACGAGGCACATATGCAATGCCCCAATTCAACAGTCTAATCAAATATGGTGCAAACTGAGAAAATAGAAAGAATCAGAGTACTTGACATGACATTGGCTAACATCCGTCAAAGAGGAAACAACGCTGTCAGTAGTGATGTTTCAAATTAAAAGGCGAAACTTAACCCAGAAGCTAGAACCCAGAATATAGGATATTTTCTAAATAAGATGATCTCTTATGTTCTCTCAACATGATACTCTGCTTACTCATAGCTCCCAGCAATACACTCATCAAGTTTCAATGAGACAAAGTTGATAAGGTGGTTAAAGACAAAACCAATAGGGCTTGGAAAATCCTACAGAGTGCATACTAGATTTGTCAGACTTGGTAGTACAATGTGCCAATAATATATACATTTACAGCAGCCTGTCTCTTTGTTGGTGTACAATGTACTGCATGTATGGAATGTGAATTGAAACAGATGAACAGCCTTTTCTTTTTATGAGGCACACAAAGAAAAGGGCTGATCTATAAATGTAGAGTATGCATACATTTACGTTTGAATATTTTCTAAATGGATCATCTACTGTTGTAGAAAAATAAGCCTTTAAGTTGTCAAACATCACTCATGTTAAATCTGGGGCTTTTCTTTATAAAAAAGAGATTAAAAGAAATTTAACTTTTGTTTCTTCACATCAGAATCTCTGAAACATAAGCCAGTGACAAGCCTTGGGTAGTATCTTTCAAACTTCTATTTTGCATGGGAACTTCAATTATGCCATGTCTTAAGATCATTAACAGAGGCACAATCCAAGCTGAGTCATGACTATTGAATAAAATGAAGGAAGTACTCCATCTACTGGTCATGTCTTTCATGTAGAAAACAAGATTTAAAAACTCAAGCATAGTCATATATTCATATTTGAATTACTATGATATAGATTTTTCTTCCATTTAGAATGAATATGGATTGGTTATATTTTCTTTTAAAAGTCTTCTGGATGATAATAATATGCCATAAGATTAAATGAGCATATATTGCTGAAATTGTTTCGTTAGTCTATGCACAGAACATTTTTTGTTCTGTTGTGATTGTTTACAATGTTCTCTAAATATACACACATGTTTACAATTGAAAAGTATCGACTTGATAAACCAGAAATATTTTAAAGATTGTTAAATAAATCAACGTGAACTGTTAATGTGGATATTGAATCTGGGATAAAATACCTGGATTATCCGAATACCTACATTTTCCCTTCTGAAACCTTGGAAGCAAATCACCAATACCTTTATCTATGAAAACCATTAACACAGCAAAATCACTTGGACTGTATAGATATTTATGTTGTTACAGAATGACAATAGCATTGTAACTGACCAAATATATATTTGCTAGTTTTTGTTGAAGTCAGCTCTTTGCCACAAGAGGGCACTGCAGATTCACTGTTATAGGTTCCTTGAAATCCATCAATTTTCTCCTCTCACTTTTTCAAAGGCATGGAAATATGTGGGTATAAATGTTATGTTCAGTTGTTAATTGTTTCCAAAAAAAACTTTACTCTCTAAGTATCAGGTGTCATCTTGAACTACAGAAACTACAGAAAAAACTACAGAATTTTTAATAAAATGGGATGGATTCAACTATTCTTTTCCTATTAATAGCTGCTTTTGAGTCTTCTTAAACAGTTTTGATTCTACCATTTTAACAACAAAATACAACTTTGAAATGACTGAAAACATTTTAAAAATATATATGACATATATATAATACATACAATTATCTCAGGAGACAGCACATGGGTCAAAAAGATACAAAAATAATTTAGAGCTGAATTTTAGACCTATTCTCTCTCAAAACAAAATGGCAGCACTGCATGGGATTGCACAAACTTCAAAATCTGCCAAAATTTAAACATTAATACAATACACTGGACTTGCTAAATTGCTCCACAATAATGTAAAAGATTTTACCATGTAAGAATGAATTATTATAGATTTCTTGCTTAAATGTTTGCATTTAATCAATAAGATAGATACAAAAAATGTAGAAAACACATGTTTAAATAATAACGTCTATTGCAAAAAACAAAATATTTCATAATCTATTCAATGCTAAATGGGTCCATGTATTTCCTGTCCTGCAGGATTGTGTTACAGACTACAGAATGGTTTATAGTGAGCTAAAGTCCCAGCTACTGTCTGCCATCAAATGAGTAATAGAAAAAAAAAATCTCCCTCAGACATTCTACACTTGAAATGGAGCATATTTACCATGATTACCATTAGAAAACAGTACACACACATATTACAACAGCTGCTTTCTCTTTTAAGTTTTGGTTTAAATGTAATCAGTAATGAGTTTATCTGTCTCACAAACTAGCAGATGTGTGGCAAACAAGGACCTGGCAAATGATTTAAAACTACAGTTTGTGAGGTGTGGAGGCAACATAGTAGCCTTGATCTTTTAAACAAAATGTAAACTAGTTTTCAGACTTTTCCTTGATCAGATTAACATGAGGCACTATATTCTCGAAACGTTCCATGGGATTATGTTTTGCAACATTAAAAAAGACAAAAAGAAACCAAAAACTAACTATGTTTACTTGCCTGCCCTACAGCTACAGAAACAAGTCGGATCTAAAACTTTAATACCCAACAGGAAAACAAACGTCAGTGTGGAGCAGAGGGAGAGCCTTAAGTCTCAGCAGGCTGGACAGCAGATGGTGACGCTGCAGCAGCACTTCTCCAGGTAACATCTCCATCTCACAAACAATGCATACATTATGTTCTGGGCTTATATTGTATCACAAAAGCAGTATTTAAAAAAAATAAAGGGAGAACACGATTTTAGTAAAACACAGAACTTCATGATCTCCTAATTAGTACTGGATATTTAGAGAAAAAAAAACATTTCTTTAAAACAGAACATGCCACCTTGGCTGCCTTTTTAGCACTGCTTTACAGGATTTTTAGTTAGGTAAAGTACACTGTTTGTGCCTATGCCCTTAACGATTGCGTGGGTGCACTTTAACAAGCAGCACATTCTTTCACAATTTTGTTTCCTAAAGAAAATAGAGCATTTTATTCCATAGTTCAATCAGAAACACAGTTATAAGACTGACTGTAAATTAGGAATACTAAAGGTCTGTGTCTTTGTGCTGAGTGAGGTCTCAATGTAAGGGAAGTTGTGACAACGAATGAAATACTGATTTCATTTAAAAGCAAGTATTTAACATTCTTTATTGTACTTTTTTTATGGCTCACAGGATGATTTGTTAATTTTCAATGAATAAGGGTTGTAGATTAGACTTTTTCGATGTATTTATTTTGCTTTTTGTTAAGACAGAAGGCATCTGGGTTTGCCCCTGATCTGAAGCTAACGCATACCTATGATCGGGCCACCAGATTTCCACCATCATCCTCTGGCGCTATGTTGCTGAGGAGGTCTACATGTCAGTCAGAGATGTAACAGAGAACAGTCAGATATAAAATGCCAGAGCACTGTATAACATGTTAAGCAAATGGGATTATGACAGGAATAACCCTTTAACAGTAAAGCTTTTTAAGAAATATAAAATTACCTTTTTTCCAATGACAGCTAAGATATGATCCATTCCCCCACAAGCTTGTTATAAAGAACGGATGGATAAAATGCTTGCAGATGGTATTGTGTTCTATGACGGTATCTTCATAAACGTTTAGAAGATGGTACGTGGTTGAAAAGTCTTTGATACACTGCTGACTGTGATGCAAAAGAGTTCAGTTAAAACCCTATCTGAACCAAACTATCTAAAGATGATTATTTTTCCAAATATGGATAAACATATTAAAACAGCACATGTCCATACTGTAAATGTAATCAATTTTCATTAGGTTGATCATAACATAATGTTTAGTATGGAATTTTCAGTAACATAGTCAGCTCAGGAAGAAAAACTGTCATTTACCAATTGGAAAGCCATTGATTCGATTCCTGGGCCACATCTAAGTGTCCTTGGGCATGGGACTTAAAACAGCAGAAATAGAATGTGAAATAACTGCATGAGTGAATGGATCAACGTGGCATGTAGTGTAAAAGAACATTGAAAATTACTGCAAAGATAACTGCTATTATTGTTACACTGAGTTCATTGTCATGAATTGTAACATGAAAAGCAATTTGTTCGGTGCACACATTTAAGACCTATAATCAGAACTCTAAACACAATCAGAAGGTGATGTCATTCCGAAAGTGCCTGAAATTAATTTTGAATATGAAAAAAGCTACTTCTTTTTACCCATTTGTTTAATGTAATATATATACTCAAACAAGTTTGCCTGTTTTCTCTCTAAACACAGCATGGAGGAGACCGTTCAATCACTACTACAGAATCAGGACTCACTGGAAGGGTGCAAAGTGGACCAAGTGGATTTAATGAAAGCATACAAGGTATCAAAAATCGCCAATAGAGTTTTACATTTTGGCTTTCATATCCAGGATTTTACACAGAGAAAGGCTAACTTTTTAGAGAGAAGTTATTAAATAATCTGAAACTGAAAAATTATTTTCCATAATCTTGAACCTATAGACATTTGAGAAATGGAGCACATCAAAGCTTTAGGTTTAAATTCGATCCCAGTTCCAAAAAAGATTCATGTTTCAACTCAAATTCATGGGCCTTGTTACACTGTCCATATTTTTTATTACATGTATTGCATTGATTTTTTTCCTATTTGAACTTTTTTCTTTTTCATTTAGAAAAAGATTCATTTTCAGTTGTTTGGTTTGTTTGCTAATTGAGTTCAATCACCAGGAAAGAAGCTTCTGTGCTACTAGCCCGTTATCAAGAGGAAATGCAAGAGGATATTACTGAAATTCCTAGCAGTTGTATCACAGTCCAGTCTTCAAGCCCTCAGTGCTGTAGTTCCTCTGATCCTGTCTTGCGTCCCTCAGCCTGTCAGCCACACCCACCTCGTCAGTCACTCTACTCACCTGTGCACACAGCTGCCTCTCATCTCATGCAATCAGTCCAGTGTATATAATCACCAGCTCCACACTCAATCCTTGCCACACTGTTCTTTGCCATGCAAGACTTTCCAGGGTTTACCTGCCGGTCTTTTTGGTACCGTCTTTGCCTGTCCCTCATTCCCCTGCTCGCCTGCCTCATGGTAAATCGACCCAGCCTTCTGTCCCTGACCAAGAGTTAGAGGGGACTAACAGAAAACAAAACACAACAAGACAGCAATAACACCAGCAGCAAGAACACAAAGTGCCCAGAGAGCCACAGCGCACCCCAGAAAGCCTAACAAAGAAATTAATGGGGAAAGGAGCGGGCAGAAAAAAAACATGTAACTAAGCTAGGGGCGTGGGCCTGGCCCCATTGGCCCTTGACCAGCCCAAAACTACCCCAATATGGAGAGATGCTCACACAGCCAACCCACCAGGCCCTACCATACACCACCACACTCCTTACGGAAATCCTGCGAACCCATCAGAGACCCCTTGGGCATCTGGCCTGATTTAGCACGGTTTAGGAGGCGACCAATGGGTTGTTGCTCTTCCTGTATCTCATAAAAACAGTGGCAGGCAGATTTATTCAGGAAGATGTCACTCATTGTTCCACTGCTTGTCCCGCCCACCAGAACGGCCACAACAGGAATGCAAAAATGCAAGAAACTAACAAAACAAACAAGAAGGTGAAGGTGGAAAGAAAAAACTGAAAAGGCTACTAAGAACTCAAAACAAAGCTTCTGAATCCGAAAATCGCTCAACACACAGATTTCTTGTTAGATTTGAAAACTTGTTCAAAAGTAAAAATCTGAAATAAAAATACACTTTAAAAAATTGCCCTCAGCTGTCTTCACATGAGCTCAAATTAAAATTGCAAGTTCAAAATGAGACTTTCAGTTTATACATTTTCAATTTGAAATATTTTTTTAATGTAATATGCATTACGACCCTGAAATTGGCTTCAAAGAAATGTTGCATGGGTTGCAACATAGGACTTTTGTGAATGTGTTAAGACTCCGTCATGATGTGAGAGACTTTGTTTTTTCATGGCTGTATATGCTAAATCTGTACCCAACGTCGGGAAAATAATCAGCTTGGCTTCTAATTGTTACTTCTTTGCTTTATTTATGCTTTGGTGGAAGCTCACAATATTTTATCAGTGTTTACTGTCATGGGTGGAGACCAAAAGAACATGAATAATCTAGTTTGTATTTATTTGTTACATTAAGGCATGCATCTTTTCTTTGCTTTTCAGGATAAAATCCTGGAGGAAATGTGGAAGCAGCAAGACAGGCCGGAGGATCCCACAGCCCCAGCAGTTGAGATGCCTGCTTCCCCTGAAGCTGGTGCCAGATCAGAGGAAAATTCTAAGGATAACAACATCCTGCTTGAGCGCCTCAGAGCATTGGAGGTACTGTAGATTGTATGATCCATTTCTAATTATTGCCTAAAATGTTTCCCTATTTCTTCATAATGTCTTTCATTGTACATAGCATAGACCCATACACCTTAGTCCGTTTCACAAAAAAGAGTGTACTATATGCGGGTTCCCTTTTTTCTGGTGTAACTTGTACATTTCCCCTATATGGGATCAATAAAGTATGCAATTCTATTCTATATGTGGAATTAATGTGTCATGCCTCCTTCAACTTTTGAGTGTCACAGAAAATAGGACCCTATTAGGTATAAGTTTGGCTCTAAACATTGAAGAGTGCAGATATCAAAGAGGTATTCAAGTCCAGAAAGTGATCATGAGAAGCTCTAAGTTAACATTTAGAGCTGGTATTCGAGAGAATATTCAGTATACCCCTTTAATACAATAAAAATGAGAGGTGGCCATTTACAATGGTACCTTTTAAATGTTATGAGGCATGTCCTCAGAAACAAACTGAAGTTATTGCTTTATTTGATAGTTGTATTTGTTGACATTGGGCTTTTGATTTTTTAAAAGATCATACTGCAGATCATATCTTATAAAATATTATCTGGAATCATAGTTTATAAATATGTATAGAATATGATCTGTAATGCCCCTCCTTGGGCTGCCACCTTATAGTGGTGGAGGGGTTTGAGCGTCCCAATGATCCTAGAAGCTATTTTGTCCTGGGCTTCAAGCCCCTGGTAGGTTCACCCAAAGCAAACAGGTTCTTGGTGAGGGATTCACCACCAATAGGAGGGACAAAGGGGTTGGGTGCATTGTGGAACGGGTGGCGGCCGGAGTCAGGGACCTTGGCGAACCGATCTCCGGCTGCAGAAGCTGACTCTAGGGATGTGGAATTTCACCTCTCTGATGGGGAAGGAGCCTGAGTTGGTGTGCGAGGTAGACATAATCGGTCCCGCGTCGACGCACAGCTCTGGCTATGGAACCAGCCTTCTTCAGAGGGGCTGGACACTCTTCTACTCTGGAGTTGCCTCAGGTGAGAGGCGCCGAGCAGGAGTGGGCATACTCGTTGCCCCCCATCTTGGTGCCTGTATGTTGGGTTTTACCCCAGTGAGCGAGAGGGTACCCTCCCTTTGCTTTCAGGTGGGGGGACGGGTGCTGACTGGTGCTTATGCGCCAAACAGCAATGCAGATTACCCACCCTTCTTGGAGTCCTTGGAGGGGGTGCAGGACGGTGCCCCCACTGGGAATTCCCTTGTTCTACTGGGGGACTTCAACGCTCACGTGGGCAATGACAGTGAGACCTGGAGGGGCGTGGTTGGGAGGAATGGCCCCCCCAGCTTGAGCCCGAGTGGTGTTTTATTGTTTGACATCTGTGCTTGGCACGGATTATCCATAACTAACACCATCCTCCGGCATAAGGGTGTTCATATGTGCTCTTGGCACCATGACACCCTAGGCTGCAGTTCAGTGATCGACTTTGTTGTCGTTTCAGCTGATCTGTGGCCGCATGTCTTGGACACTAGAATGAAGAGGGAGTGGAGCTTTCCACTGACCACTACCTGGTGTGAGTTAGCTCCGATTGTGGGGGTGGATGCCAGTGAGACCAGGCAGGCCCAAACGCATTCAGAGGGTCTGCTGGGAGCACCTGGCACTCCGTCCCCTGTTAGGTGGAGCTTTAACTCCCACCTCCGGTAGAGCTTTGAGCCCGTTCCGGGGGAGGCGGGGGACATTTAGTCCGAGTGGGCCATGTTCCGCGCCTCCATTGTTGACGCGGCTTACCGGAGCTGCGGTTGCAGGGTTGTCTATGTCTGTCGTGGTGGTAACCTTCGAACCCACTAGCAAACACCAGCGCTGTGGGATGCCATCAGGCTGAAGAAGGAATCCTGCCAGGCCTTTTTGGCCTGAGGCAAAAACTCAGGCGGGGGAGGAGTTTGGGGAGGCCATGGAAAAAGACTTCCGTATGGCTTCGAGGCGACTCTGGTCCACCATCCGGTGTCTTTGGGGGGGGGTCTGGCTGTTGACCTCAACTCATGACGTTGTTGGTCGGTTGGCGGAGTACTTTGAAGACCTCCTCAATCCCACTGGTGCAGAGGGGCAGAGCCTGGGGCCTGGGGTCGGCCTCTCTAATCTCCAGTTCTGAAGTCACCAAGGCACCAAGGCTCTGAGGGTGGATGAGATTCGGCCAGGAGTTCCTCAAGGCTCTGGATCTTGTGGGGCTGCGTTGGCTAATGCGACTCTGCAGCATCGCCTGGACATCACGGGCAGTTCTGCTGGATTGGCGACTTGGGTGGTGGTTCCCCTATTTAGAAAGGGGGACCGAAGGGTGTGTTCCAACCTCAGGGGATTCATGCTCTTAAGCCTCCCTAGGAAGATCTATACGGCGGTTCTAGAGAGGAGGATCCGTCGGATAATTGAACCTCTGATTCAGGAGGAACAGTCTGGTTTTCGTCCTGGCCGTGGAACGCTGGACCAGCCCTATACCCTCAGCGGGGTCCTGGAGGGTGCATGGGAGTCCCTCAACCAGTCCACATGTGTTTTGTGGACTTGGAGAAGGAGTTCAACCTTGTCGCTCGCGGTATCCTGTGGGGGGTGCTCTGGGAGTATGGGGTACTGGGCCCTTTGTTACGGGCTGTTCGGTCCCTGTACAACCAGATACAGAGCTCGGTTTGCATTTTCAGAAGTAATTCGGATATGTTTCCGGTGAGAGTTGGACTCCGCTAAGGTTGCCCTATGTCTCCGGTTCTGTTCATAGCTTTTGTGGACAGAATTTCTAGCCGCAGCCAAGGTGTTGTAGGTGTCTGCCTTGGTGGCCTTAGGATCACGTCTCTGCTTTTTGCAGATGATGTGGTCCTGTTGGCTTCATCAAGTCGTGACCTACAGCTCTCGCTGGAGCGGTTCGCAGCCGAGTGGGAAGCGGCTGGGATGAGGATCAGTGCCTCCAAGTCCGAGACCATGGTTTCTCACCGGGGTCACGGGGGACGTCCTTCCCCAAGAGGAGGAGTTCAAATACCTGGGGTGTTGTTCGCGAATAGGGGGTAGGGAGCGTGAGATCGACAGGCGGAACGGTGCGGCACCGGCAGTAACGCGGGCGCAGTACCAGTCCGTCGTGATGAAGAGAGAGCTGAGCTTAAAGGCGAAGCCTTCGATTTATCAGTCAATCTACGTTCCCACCCTCATCTATGGTCATGAACTTTGGGTAAGTGACGGAAAGAACGAGATCGCGGATACAATCGGCCAAAATGAGTTTCCTCCACAGGGTGGCTGGGCTCTCACTTACAGATAGGGTGAAAAGCTCAGCCATCTGGGAGGGATTCAGAGTGGAGCCGCTGCTCCTCCACGTCGAGAGGAGCCAGTTGAGGTGGCTCGGGCATCTGATCAGGATGCCTCCTGGTCGCCTCCCTGGTGAGGTGTTCCAGGAGGACGCCCAGAGGAAGGGAGGGACTATGTGTCTCGGCTGGCCTCGAAACACCTCGGGATCCACCTGGAGGAGCTGGCAGAATTGGCAGGGGAGAGGGAAGTCTGGGTTTCCCTGCATCGGCTGCTGCCCCCGACCCTGAATAAGCGGTTGACAATGGATGGATGGTTGGATGATCTGTAATGACAATGTAAATACACCCTAATCAGGATTGGGTTTCAGTTAACAGTCTTGGTAGACACCTGCATTCACTGAATAAACATTAAATAGAAGAAAATGACTGATAACTATAAGAACCAGACGTTATGGACTATATTCAAACTCTTCTATGGTACTTTAAACACTCACATTCATCATACACTAAAGACAAAGAAGTCAAGCTTGTTAGCTTTCTCTTAGAACCATCCTATATCTCGTGCCTGGCTAAGATATAGGACTTCAAATGGAGAAATAGGCCAAGAGAATAGATAAATAAAAAAATGAAATACACAATATTCTAATCAAAGTAGGCAACAGCAAGTATATGAGGACATTTTCAATTTTAATAAGAGCTCTTCTACAGCAGACTTTATATCAATATCAAATGCCCAATGTTGTATTCTGCTTCCAAAATTTGTCCAGCTAATTACTAGCACAGATGTATGCTAGATTTATAACGACTGATACCATTAATTATCATTAATTTTCTGTGGCAGTAAGGCGGTCTCCTAACTTCTATAGTCAGTGTAACTTGTGTGTTAGAAAAGATGATCATCAGTAACAATAAACAATGATGATCATGTAATGTTTAAAATAAAAAGATATTTCTTTACAATATAGTCTAAAAAAAATTTTTATTTTTATTTTTCAGATTTCATATCTACACAGATTAACACGCAGTGTTACAAACAGCAGTGGATATTTTGCTAATTTATTTTGAAACTAGTAGCTTGATCCCACCAAGGAATTTAACGAAGACAAGCTAAGGAACAAAGGGTTAGGGAAAAGTGATTTTTTTGCACTACCAAGTGAAAAGATACATTGATGAGTTGACTGAGACAGTGAAATAAATGCGTATAGACTGCTCTCCATTACAGCTCTCACTCTCTAATTGTCACGCTTATTTGTAATAATGGAAGAAAAATGATCAAATAAAAAATAATTATAGTGATGTAAATTCACTTTACATATTAAACTTAACCTAAAAACATTTCTGATCTTTCCAAAAAATATCAAATTAATATGGTGAGTTTTTACACTTATCCTCGTTTGCAGATTTAGATTGTGTAGCTGTTGAATGGGAATTTAGCTGTGAAACTGCTTACTTCTATGGTTATTCCTTTTTCTGAAGCAGTTGAGTTGGTTGACCCTTTAAGTAGTGATGGATTAACAATATTTCAGGAAAGTCAGCCCCGAGTTTCACCAAATAGTTTATTTTCCTTGTTAAAAATAACTTTGACCTGTAATTAAATTGTACTTCAAAAAAGTCTTGCAGGAAGTGTGTACAGTAAAGTATGGACTTTAGATTCCTGGTATCTAAATGATCATTCTTTCATAACAATGATTTTACTGTGTATTAAGAAAGACGTTGCTCTAACACAGAAATATCCAAATTGATTTTATTAGTGTAAGTTTAAGTCACCTGTCTGTAATTTGTCTCTGCAGGTGGCAAACTGTGCTCTGTCAATAGAAAATGACAACCAAAGAAAACAGTATGAACGCTGTTTGGACGAGGTGAGTACATTCAAAGAAATGAAAGCTTAAACAAAATGCTGAAAGGAAAACCACATAGACATATTATTAGAAAAGACTCAGTAAGAGACTTGCAGTCTTTGTATATTTATTCCAATTTAAATCATAGCATTCATTAAATCTCTCAAGCAACCTATAGGACTTTCACCACTTTAGCGGAAAGGTAGCCAGCCTATACAACCTTGATTTCAGAAGTTTTAGACGGCACTGCGTATGAAGTGGTAATTCCCCAGTTGCAAATACAACTGGATGGACAAAGTATCATTATAGGAAGGAACTCTTCATCAAGCAGTTCCACCTGCAGTTAAAACCGCAGACCAAATACCACTTGTAACTGTGCTAAAAAAGAAGCTCCATGTTAAACTTAATGCGAGTCAAAGATGACTTAAGGTTTTTGGATGGAACATCTCAAGTGGTAATACATTTTGTAGTTAGATCACTTTAACTGGGGATATCTTGCCTACTAATGATTTGATATAGTGAAAAGTAACTTTTTTTGTTTGTTTTGCTTTTAGATTTAGCATTATTTATACCGCCCTTACTTAAACTGATTGATTTCCCCACAAACCTGACTTGGAGTTCGTGGGTATAGGGAACGAATGGGTGAACAGCGATAATTTCAACTTTTTGAAATCCACAGACAGAGCTTGAGGCTTGTTATTCTTCACAAGAATGTTAATGATTATGTAATGTTTGACTGTTGGCTTTGGCACAAGTGAATAGACTTTCAAATTATTATTATATTTGGAAATTTAAAAAAATCACTTAGAATTTAGAAGCTGATATTATGGAAGTAGGGAATAATGCAAGTCTTTTCCAGTTTGAAATCACAGTGTTACTGTTAGGATCCCGTGGGTGAGGATCCACACGCAGACACTTTCCCAGAAAAAAAACAATCTCTCGATATAAAAATACTATAATTTTCCTTTGTTGGTGAAAAAACAAAAAGAAATCACTGCTCCAAAGTAGGGTAAAAATTTACTAAAGATCACTGTGGAAACACAGGGTAAAAGTAACAACATAGGCACCCCACTGGAGAACACACTCTAAGAAGAGAATGGTGGTCTAACAAATCAGAACACAGGGAAAGAAGTTGTCTACAACAGCATAGAGCAGCACATGGGAATACTCTGAAAGGCCACATGCTCAGACCGAATGCTCAGAATTATTTGGCCCGGGGAAGGTGGACCTAACAGCATAGCACCTGGAAAAGACTGCAGGTATGCACCAATGGCCACAGCTCCCCAGGAAACTAGAAGAATGAAAAGTGAAACCCCCCAAAAACAGAACAGAACAGCCACAGCACCCTGAGGGTGTTGGACAAAAATGCTGTCAAATCACTGATGTCAACAGTACTTGAAGGAATCAAGTACTGTCATATTGTTATCTAAAGGTATTGTTTAAGTCTGTGGAGGGAGACCCAGAGAAGAGAACGGACATCATTATAAAAAATATTATCTGAGTACAAAAAATATGAGGGGTCGATCAGCAGCACACATTCTCAGCCATTAAATATGAGCTGTCTAACTGCATCATTTCCTCCTTAGTTTTCCCTGACAACCCTTTGAATATATTTCCATCGCTTTTCTGCTGGCAAGAGTCTGTCACTTTATTTTCTTAACTGCCTTCACTAATGGGCTTATTACCATGGAGAGTGCTGCCTATGAGAATTGAACAAATTCTGGCTGAGGACAGAAATTTCACCTTATGCCAGAGAAATAATTAATCTTCCTCTTCACAGTTCCATTATGCACATTACCCTTTTGCATAGTAAGAATGGATATCATTCCTTGCCAAGGTCTGAATGTTGTGAGGCAAGATGTTTTAATGGAGAGATGAAATGAGTGGAAGCTAATAATTTTGAGCACAAATAAATGGAAATGTGGTGATTTTTACAGCCTCTGGCTATAATGTAATGCATCCCCTTCAAGAGTTACATAAGTAAGAAAGAAAATTAAAAGGAAATATATTACACGGTGCTTATTTGAAAACCATCTGTTAAACCTTACCCTTTTTTCTGTATCAAATCTCATATCATACATATCACATTCATGACATGGCATAAAAATACATGATGCAGGATTAAAAAAATGAATAAAGTTCAAACTGCAGGTACTGCAGGCAACAGCTGAACCATTTCACTCAAGTTCAGCATTATGATGCAACATGCTGTCAATTTGTACTTACAGTATCGTACAGAGTGAATAATTCTGATTGACAATGTCTGCCCTTGTTCATTTTCAGTTTGTCTGAACTTTCTGTCGCACTTCAAGATAAATCTTGAAGTGCGACAGAAAGTTCTTATTTGAGTTGAGTTCTTATTTGAATTAGTATTTTCCTTGTAGGTTGCCAACCAGGTGGTCAAGGCCCTTCTCACACAAAAGGTTAGTTTTTTGTTCTTGCAGCAGTGAGGCAACATTAATCCAGTCAGCTATCAAAATCTGCAACAGATATTTGAAGTATTACAATGATTGGCTGAAAAATGCTCAAAGATGAATTTTTAATGTTTTCCATAGAGGTCTTTGAAAGGACAAAGATTATGATGTTTTCTGACATGCAATACAAATGTTGAGTCTATTATTTGCTGGCAGTGGTAGAAAGGTAGAGAGGAACTTATTTTCACTGACCACTGTCATTATACAGAGAAAACAATAAATGTATCTCAATGAAAAAAAGTTTTCAGAATACCTAAAAAATGAAGTAATAAATTACGCATTTCACAGTCCGGATTTGATAATCCTCATGTTAATTTGTAAAAGATGAGGGTGCCAAGATTAAGCTTAAAAGTATATTAAAAAATCTATGAAGTTGAAGTATTTGATTTTTGTGGCTTTTGAATTAGCATCTTATACACACTGTTTATTTTCTCTTGTTTTTTTCTAGAATCTGAAAGAAGAGTGTCTTAAGCTGCGGACCCGTTTGTTTGACTTAGAGCAACAGAACCGAAGAATGAGCGCAGTGTTTCAACAATGTGTTAAAAAATCCTCGATTTCTGTCTCTCAGGTGAGAGCGCATGTTGCAATGAATACAAACACACTGCAAACCACTTCAAGATTGATTACATTTTTTTATTTATTTCTACACCTAGAAAATTATCATTTTGAACATTATATCTGCCTCTCTATCTGAAAAATTAAGCATTTTGATTTTTACTGTGACATACTGTGTCCCTGACAGGACAATAATGGACAATCTGCTTTTAATCAGAGATATCATAGACTTGTCAAAATTTCAGGAAATAGATCTAGGTTTGATATCTCTTCACCAAGAAAAGGCATTTGATCGAGTAGATCATCAGTATTTGTTTAAAACAATGAAAGCATTTGGATTTGGTAACATTTTTATTTCATGGATTGAGTTGTTGTATTATTGAAGGTAGGAGGGGGACTTAGCTGACCAGTTTGTGTCCAGAGAGGAATCAGGCAGGGGTGTCTTCTTTCTCGGATACTTTGGCTATTGAGCCTCTATTGCATCAACTCAGGAAAAATCTACCCGGTTTAAATTTGGCAGAAAATGGTAACTTTCAGTTAGCATATGCTGACGACATCACAGTTTTTATAGGTTGTCAAAATTATGTTAGAACTCTGGAACAAAAACTTAAATTATACGAGCAAGCTTCTTCAGCCAAGGTTAACTGGTCGAAGTGTGAGGGTCTTTTACTGGGAGAGTGGAGTAATAAAGAGAGGCCGACCTTACCGGCCGGGCTGCAGTGGAGCACAGAGGGGATGATGGTGCCAGGGGTATTTCTGGGGAATGAGGAATTTCAGGGGAAAAACTGGGAGGGTATAGGTGAAAATATAGGTGCCCGATTGTCAAAATTACAGTTGTCTTACAGGGGGAGGACTTTGGTTGCCAACAGTCTAGCTACATCCATGCTCTGGCATCGGGCCACCGTTCTAGTTTCTCCGGACAAAATGCTAAAACAGATACAGAAGAAACTGGTGGACTTTTTATGGGATGGATACCACTGGATTAGATCAGCTGTGCTGTTTTTACCTGTGGCGGAAGGGGGTCAAGGGCTGATTGACCTCAGGAGCCGCATAACTGCGCTTCGGCTCCAGACAGCACAGAGATATTTGTACAGAACACAGCAGCCCTGGACTCAAACAGCATCCCTGCTGCTGCAAAGAGTGGAGAACCTGGTGTGCGACAGGCACCTGTTTCTATTAGACCTGGATGGTATGGACATTACACAAACTTCCAGTTTTTATTAGTCAGTGTTGAATGACTGGTGAACAGTTTTAAAAAGTAAGAGGGACTGCTCTAAGGTGTGTGGAACGTTAGGCAATGAACATCTATTCAATAACCCGACCATAAGGCGCAAAATTCCTGCTTCTGAGAGTGTCCAGAGGGTATTCACAGCAGCGGGGCTGACGAAGCTGGCAGGACTGAGGGCAGACGGTCAGTGGAAGAGTGCTGGGAGACTTTGTGAGGAAACAGGGACTAAGTCTCTTCGCCTCATGGACAGACTGGTGCAGGAAGTGATCAGTGGACTTCCTGGTTCCCTCAGGAGGGCACTAGAGGCAGAGGAGCATCTGGAGGGGTTCCCAGAGCTGTCTGTTGGTGCTGCAGTGGAGGAGCAGGAGGAAGCAGAAGGGCTCCTGCTGTCTTTTAAAACACCAGAACTGTGGAACTTCTCTGAAGCACTAAAGAGGAGGCTGTATGCTGTGTCAGTAAAAGTCCTGAACAGATCGATGCTGGCCAGGGTCAGAGAGTCGAGGTGGTGGGGTTTGTTGGCGACAGGTTCGTCTCCCAGGGGCAGCTGGAGGTCCCTGTACAAAGCCTCCTTAGAGAAACGCAGTGCAGATCTCCAGTCGAGGGTGGTGCACAGGGTCGTGGCTACAAACAGACACAAGGCACGTACTGATCACAGGTCAGGCAGTCAGTGCGCGTTCTGTAAGGCTGAGGAGATGTTAGACCACCTGTGGTTAGGATGTCCCAGAATAGGTCCTCTATTTTCTCTTTTAAAGCAGTGGGTGGGAGCAATAGGACTTAGTTTTAATGATGAATTGTTTATTTTGGGCCCAGATACTCGGCAGCACAACGGGGAAAGATCTGTCTGGTTAATTTTTTGTTTGGGCAGGCAAAGATGAGCATTTGGTTGAGCAGGAGAAATAAAATGAAGGGGGCAGGTTCTGCAGATGCTGAGCTGATGTTCAGAGGTTTGTTGGCTGCACGTCTCAGGACTGAATTTGCCTATTATAGGATGTTGTCAGACTTGAATGAGTTTATTTCTATTTGGGGAGTTGGAGGTGTTTTATGTCAAGTAGATGATGATGTGCTTATTCTGAGTTTTTGAGGGGAGGGGGGGTTCTTATTTATTTATTTTTATTTATTTATTTGTTTATTCATTGTTTTTGGAGCTTTAGGGGGGTTGTGTATGTAAGTACGTATCTAATTTATTTATGAGTGTTTATTGAAATGAAACAATGGACCAATAAAGGCAGTCCATGGTATCTATCTATCTATCTATCTATCTATCTATCTATCTATCTATCTATCTATCTATCTATCTATCTATCTATCTATCT
>CAJRST010001113.1:14866594-14876644 GCA_907169785.1 Menidia menidia
TCTATCTATCTATCTATCTATCTATCTATCTATCTATCTATCTATCTGCGCTAAATTCAGTGTCCCATCATATGTTTAACATGTAGAATACAGGGACAAAATAATGGAAGTTTCTGGTGAGGCATTGTGTCTTTTCCGTCAGTATTTTACCCATTACTTATTTTTCCTTTATTTCTTTTCAATATAACACACGAGTAAGAAGTATGAATAACCAAGAGCCTGAGGACATTGGGTTGAAGTTGTGGTAGCGGATGCATGTGATTGCGAATAGGGTGAAAGCAGTGAAGATGAACAGTGTTTGAAATACTACAATAAAAATAAACCAGTCCGAGGAGTGGATGAATGACCATAACTGTACTTTTGGCAGCCCTGTATGCCTTCATTAATTTTGATAAGACTGTTACATTTAAATGAACTTTAACCTCAAGTCTTCATTACATTTCATTGCATACATTACATTACATGTTTGTTAATGAGTTAATGATTTAACTTATTTTAGTGTAATTGTAGGTACATTTTATATTGAAATGAAACAACCTCTGTTAGATTTATTTACTGTAAGAAAAGTAGAGCCTTGATACATCATCGATCCATCACTGTTAGGGATTTTCTTATCTTGAGTGTTTTCTCAGGTGATTGGTGGTGATGAGGCCATCATCTTCAGCTTCAATAGTCTGCTTCTGTTGTTTTTACTCCACTGCTCTTTGCCAGTAATAATAATGATAAATTTAATTTTCATGCCACTCAAGGACACTTTACAAGGACCATTATCATCTACACAACATCAAAACATAAGAAACATACAATAAACATATTTAAAACATCGTGAATGAATAAATAAAAGTGCAAATGAATAAATCTGTGCAGAATGAGGGGAAAGTTACAGTTAGGGGTGGTGAAGTGGGTAAGAAATTTTAAACAGGTGAGTTTTGAGTTTGGTTTTGAAAAGAGGGAGAGAGTCGGTATTTCGGATGTCAGATGGCAAAGAGTTCCAAAGTCGGGGATAGAGGAGGATCTAAGGGAGAATGCTGCCTGAGTGACTATGTGGAGGAGGTCAGACAGGTATAAATGGGCAAGATTGTGGATAGCTTTGAATGTGAATAGAAGGATTTTGAATTGGATTCTTAGAGTAACTGGGAGCCAGTGAAGTTGCTGTAGGATAGGGGTCATATGGATGGAAGAAGGGGTTTTGGTGATGACACGTGCAGTAGAGTTTTGGACCAGTTGAAGCTTATGGAGAGACTTGAGACCGAAGAGAAAGGAGTTGCAACAATCCTTGTCCACCACTGTGGACAAGGATGGAGGCAGTATTGGGGGTGAGGAAGGGACAGAGTCAGTTGATATTATGCAAGTGGAAGTTGGCAGATCGAGTGATGTTATTGATAGTATAGACTGTATATAGTATAGTATTCACTGTGCCATCTATGACCCGTGAAGCCTGGTAACTGCTTGGTAGACATAACTGTATGAATGTGGGTCTCCGTGTGTTGCTAATTGAAACGACAAACATTTGCCTACATGGGGATTGTGGGATCTACATCAATTTATCTAAACTCATAGAATTTTTCTTCTTTACTACTGCATTCCTCCCATGAATACTTCTATCCATACTCAGAAGGCAAGTCTCAATCCATTATTTGTAGATCCAAGATAGTTGAAGAATCTTTCACGTAATACCTCTCTGCTTTCAAGAGTCTGTTGAGGACTTATATATCCAGAAAATATATTCTCTCTTTACAGTTAAAGCCCACTTCTACTTCTTCTACTTGCACCTCTTTGCATTTTTTTTTAGTTTCTTAGTGCCCTCTTGCTTTAATGTTGTTTCTTTACTTGTAAGCCACTTTGTTTCAAATGTCTTCTAAAAACTAAATATATAACCTGCATAATGGTCATGTATATGGCTGCCCTGAACTTATCTGAAGACATTAGTATTGTGGTTTTCAGAAGAGAAAGTACTCTCTATATTAACAGATTGTGGTTGATTTATGCGGTTGATTTATAAGGACTCTTCTTTTTTATCCACATGAGAAGCTTGTTTTGGGATTTAAAAGGCTTACTTAAAAACTCATTCTAAAACATTTTTTTCATTTTTATTTAATTGAAGGGTGTCTCAATTTAGTGCAGCAGAAAAAAAGCCTGCCTAATGGGCACATAGTATTTTGGTTAGGCACATTTGCCTCTGCTTTTATTAAACTACGGCTTTTATCAAATCTCAGATAGCTCTTTAATTGATAATTGTATCTGTAATTAGTTTCTATGATAATCTGAGGCAGTACTTGCAAAATGATTGCTAGCATGGACAATCAAATAATAAGTGAATATCATTGAAAGGAGCAAATCACTGTTGTCCCCTGCTCCCCTACACTCCCCTACACACATTAATCATTGCTAACAAATGACTAATGACATACTGGTCTCCTTGCTAGCATGGGGTTGATTTTCCACACCTGCCACATGGGAGAGCGAACTTTGATTCCCCGATGGGGGAGATGCACATGTACTGTATATATTCCATTTTGTATTCTAATTTGTAATTTGCTTTGGATAAAAGCATCTGCTAAATGCACAAACGAAAGACTGGCCATGACAGAAATGCAAATGATCAACATCTTTTTAAAACTGAGTCAAAACATTTCACACCTTTGGGGTCTGATGAAAACAGCATATTCAACATTGTGAACAGTGCCAGCAGGCATGAGTAAGAAACTTCTGTTTTTATTGTATTCAAGAATTTTCATAAATATGTGGTCTTTTGAACCAAACAACAGTCTTTGAAAGAAAATATTTGACTTTGTTGTTGTTGAGAATTACATGAAATCAAGAATAGAATTTATTTATGGATAAAATTGTTCAAAATAGATGAAAGAAATAGATAATATTTAAAAGAATAATAGAATCAGATTGTGCCTAGCATATGATACATTATATTGGAAATTTCGATTTATGAAACCAAATTTTGTAGATTTGGGACCGTCTTCAACATAACATGTACAACACTAAAATTGGACACTACCTTTAGATTTTGGGACCAAGTTGTCTTTTTCAGCCCATCATTATGCTGGCACTGACTCACATGCTGTGTACACATACCCATAATGATGGGCCACATGATCCCGAATATACAGACTCAGATAATCATAGATTGTAGTGGAAAGTTAGTCCAAACGAGAGATACAAATAAAAGTTATGATCATCTTGTAGTTTCTGCCCAGCACAATCTCAAGTTCTTTGAATGGTTTGCCTTCATGTGGGAGCAGTTTTAAAAAGTCGGTCTTAACAACTAAAGCAATCACAGTACACTTGTAAGAGGAAAACACCATTTTGAAACAGAAAGCATCAAACAAGCGGTGTGGAAAATATGATCTTGATTCTCAATTATACTTTTGATTGAATAAGATAGCATTGTACACACCGTATTGATTGTTTTGTAGACATATAGAGAGCCATGGAGCACTACCCTTAGTACCTATGGTGCTTCAGCTTGCAAAATAAATCCAAATACTATAATGTCAAGAGGAGGAAAGATGAAAAAATGTCTGAGCCATATTAACATGACTTATCAGGCAAGTCAATTAAATTTATGGTTTATAATGGTCTATCATATAATGAGTACATTATCAAATGTAGATCATCATGCTTTTAATTGTGACTTATTGCACTATTATGCTTGTATAACTGTACAATTAGACGGTTTGCAACATCCATCACTTCATGTATTTGTGTGATTTCCAGTGATTAATTATATAAATAACTCATTTACAGGATGTTCCAAGAAATGGAAAAGCAGTTATTACTGCAGGGAGATGGCCAAGCCATCTGAGTCTAACTTGTCCACGCAGTAGTGGCAGTGGCAGTGAAGCAGCTCCATCCAGTGCTTGCGGTGACTACTCTAATGGCTCCTATACTTGGGCAGAAGGACATGGTTTCTCAAAGCAGGTGAAGTGGTTGGTCTTCTGTTCATATTATTTTTTACAGAATACTATATAATTACAATTTTAATAATTGTAAATGTTATGCTATGCACAGTCTGCCACAAGCCGGGACAAAAGAATCAGTACAGGCTCCATGTCCAGCAATCATTCAGCACCTACTGAGCAAATGGACCTGTGGCAGAGAGAAGCACATATTTTCAAAGGCTTAAAGTGTCAGATGAAGAGCTCTAAAGAAGAGTCCTCAGTTGCATCTGTACCACACTGCAAAGACTGTATGACCTCAAATGAAGGTATATATCCTGTTGGTCTCATGTGTGGCCAAAAAGAGACCATAGCGAGGACAGCAGCCCCAACAAGTACACCTTTCAAGGTTGCAGAGGGGGTTTCCACCCAAGACCTTGGTGAGGAACCTCAAAAATTAGGTAGGGGAAAATCCAAGGATCAACCAACCAAAGAACATCTTTGTTTGGACAAATTGGATGTCACGAGGGAAGATGGCAAACATTTTCTCAAAGACGTAAGGAATTCTGAGCTTTTCCCCTCACCTGACTCTGACAACTTCTTATTTTTGGAGGTCCCTACTGTCAAACCTGGTGTAAGCCCAACTGACTGCCTTACACATCTAGAAGAAATGAACAATGACTCACCTGAAAACCATAACTCATCAGGCTTAACGTTCAATGATAGAAATAATAACCAGGAACAATCTACTGAACGTAAATCCAGACTTGATCATAACAAAAGACAACAGGACATAATATCAATCATGAAGGTGGAGCCAGAGACAAATGATGCTGGCACATCTATTCAGCATACTGCAACAAAATTCCTGAGCTGCATGAATGAAGCGAGGCACCGCAGCTTTTCCATGGAGATTCATCATTGCAGGGACCAGACAAGTCAAGCTGGAAGTCACACAGAATCACCACTAAGGAAACCCCAATCTCAGCTCTGTGATTCTGCAAGGAAAGCTTTTATTTTGCGTAGCAAAAGTGCAGATGGAGGAAGAGACCAGGCCAGGCACATTCATTCTCCTCTCCAGCAAAAGCTAATGAAAGGTCTAAGGTCCAAAGGACAGTCAAGTACAAATGCTTCGGCACAAAACATTCCTAGTAAAAGGACAAATCTCAATAAAATGCATGACATAACCTCATCATCCAAAGATGAGAAAGAGGAGACTGTTACAGTTCAACAAGTCTCCAAGTCTCTTGAGATTGTTCAGCAGAGCTCACCTCTTGCATCTCCAGTGAAACATTCAAAGATACTCAAGTCTCAAGGAATCAACTCAAACAGTCCAAATAAATCATCATTGCAAATCACTAGACTCTCAAGTACTGACTCTGTAGAGGAGAGTATGTATGACAACTTACCCTGCTCACCCCGAAAACAGCGACGCCAAGAAAAGTGGTGTGATATTTACAAAGAAGACCTTAGGTCTCCATCTCCACCACCACCTCCAGGTAGAACTACATCTCTACTCTTTAAGCCCAACTCTGGCAGTTTACCCAAAGAGCTCAAATTGCCCAATCAAGCTCAGAACTCTGCATCAGGGAATGCAGCATCATCATCGGCCAACACCCAATCAAAAGAGTGCGCTCCTGTTTCACTGACAAAGCAATCCAACATGATAAAGGACCATCATGAAGCAACATCACCAATTGGTGCTGAATGTAAGGACATCTCTGACAAAATCTACAACAGCCATTCATCAATATTACCTCTCATTCCAAATGAAGAATCACCAATCTCAGAGTCAGACCAGTTTTCAGCAAGAGCTAACAAATGCTTTCAAGAAAATGGAGCTCCCTCTTTGTTAGCAAGTCAGAATATCCTGCAAAGATCCAAACAGAGTATTAGTGAACCAAAACTTTCAGAAGTCTTGCCAACAGCATATTCTAATGTTTACTATTGTGGGATTGCAAATAATCCTCAGATTTCCACCTCAAGGCATGTAAAAAGATCTCCTGTAAGTGCAAAATCTCATGAAGCAATTGCTGGACAAGACACAACTACCATCCTGCTTTTTGGAAATCAAATCAAAGATGATACAAAAAGTGCCCAGACCTTCCAGACATTTAAATGTGACCCCCAAATGATTCATGAATGTGTTGCACAGGACAAGCCCCACAGAAAGATTGAGACCCGCTGCAATTCTTTGGATTCTGAACCCGTTCGAGCTGTTCCATCAGACAGTGGTGTGATTTTAGATTGGGGATTTGATGAGGAGGGGTGGCTGTTTAAAAGATCTGTGTCTGTGTCTACAAGACCAATTTTAAAGCCAGTGATGGGTATGAATGGAGCCAAAGCTCGTAGCCAGAGCTTTGGTGCACGCTACATGGAGAGACCAAGCTTCAACAGACCTGGAAAGTTGCGAACCCAGATCAAAACACAATCAGGAACCTCCTTGAATTCTCTAGGCGATGTCCTCCCAGGTAGTATGAGCTGCTCTAGCAGCTACCATTTACCAATGAATCGCTCCCTTTTAAACAACTTCTTGATTGAAGAGGGTCTTGAAGTTCCCTCACATTTAGGGTCCTCAAGTGAAAGACTTCAAAATCTCAAACTCCAGCGAGAACAGGCAAGGCGACTTCAAATTGAACAACAGTTTTCTAGCGCCTTTGGGGAGCCAGTGTCTGAGGAACCAGAGAGACAAAGCACTATAACTACGATTGAAGAAAAGGTAATGCTTGGAATTGAGGAGAACCTGCACAAGTCTCAGGAACAGGAGCGAACCAATGAAGTGAAGCAAAAGTCTGGTTCAACCCTTGCAAATTGGTTTGGGTTTCGCAAAAGTAAACTCCCCGCTCCAAGCAGTAAAAAGACTGATCCACCAAAAATCAAAGAAGACAAGCGAGAGCAAAAGATATCTTCAATTCTGGGAGGAAAGAATTCAAAGTCCGAAAAAAAGAAAGATAGAAGAAAAAGCGATGGAAAAGACTGGTAAGAAATTCACCAGTTTTTAAAGTTTTGAACACTCAATAAAATGACTCTTCCTTTGAGATCTGCTGCTTGACAAAGTGGATTTATTTATAATTTCCTTCTTGCCCGCTTAGGGGGTATGTTTGTTTGTTTTTGAATTGCATGATTTTTTCAATTTTATTTGCCTTAGACTCATTAACTTGCAAAATGAAATGTGTTTAAGCACATTTCAGACAAAGTCATTCCAGTTGCTGGATGAGAAATGTATCTGAATAACTTTGGGCATCTGGAGTCAATATCATAAATTGCAGTCTGCACTTTGCTGATTAACTGTTTTCTTTCAGCTCTGTGGGGAGAAGAGAGTCCCATGATGCAGTACGTGCATGCATCTCGATGCCCTGCCCAGGAATGTCCCTAAGTGAGATACAAAGACATTCCAATATCATAGTGGACCGAAAGGTACATTTTTTGTTACGGCATCATTAGTTAAGTGATTAAATTGTGCAGCATACACAGGGCAAGCACTTGTTAAATTCCAAATTAAGAAAATACAGTAGATTCACTTAAGATATCAAGAGGGCATCATAGACAGCTGCGCCATGTTGCTCCGGGTGTCATCTCAACATTAATCCACATTATTTGATTCAAGCAATCTGCAAATATCTGTCTGTGTTTGCGTTGCTGATTAATATAGAATGTTACTAGGTAACTTAACTCTTACTCTGATCAGATTCATACACGCTGTCACTCTTTTTTACTTGGGAAAATCTGATTTAGGATGTCTCCACAGAATACTGAATTATAACAAGATGAGCAATGTTACTCACTTTACCCATCAGTAAAGTGAAGGACACTTTAGTGAGCATTATGGCTTTTCAGAACTGTTCAGTGCTGTAGGTAATTATGACATAATGCATGACCTTCGAAAGACCTTCCGAAATCACAAAACTAAAAGTTTTGTGATAGAAATCATTCACGAAAAGCAGTATTGGCAGCATGATGTCAGCAAAAACAGACCATATGAAGAAAAGAGCTGGGATGAAAAACATCCTATTTTGGTTATTGTGATTTCTATTATGAAGGTTACGCTTTCATTGTAAGCTAGAATTCTAGAGGGACCCATGTTTCTTTTGCAAGAAGAAATAATCCATCAAGTACATTATTACAGAGCACAATGATGAAAGATTATGATGTCAACCTTGTTTCATGTATTGTAGATGCAGTCGGTGAACCGAGGAGCTGATGATGAAAATGGATCCACAGTGAAAAGCCCCACCCAGGACGCAATTAGAGGTCAGATTAACTTTATTCTCTGGCGTGTTACAGCTCCCAAAAAACAGTACCGGATGACAAAGTACCTAAAAAAATTAAGTATTCGTTGGCACGGTACCAATATCAGCTGTTCCCATTTAATCATGAGAACATAAAAGTTTTATCTGTGCTTACCATTTTACAGTTTGCAGACAGAAGTGAAGACCAAATATGACAGATATCTGTAAGTTTTGAATATAATAAACATGCTACAAGCAGTCAAATAAACACGCAAGATGTTGAGTTTCGTCAACGTGTGCTTTTTGTCCATCATATCTATTTCCATTTCATTTCTCAACCTCAGTATCAATTAGCTGTGTTTTGTGGAAGTTTGCATAAGGTGAAAATGTATTGTTTCACCAAAAGGCTTATTCATGTATGAATTTCTATTATTGGGATTCTGTTGCTTGACCCCTTACACTTTAGTGCACTGTAAATTTGCATGTAAATACATTCATTTATTTGGGGTCTCAAGCTTTTCTCTGCTCATGCTTAGGAATATGATCTATGGGCTAATGGGTGACGATTACGGGGGAACCAAAAGCACTTACCAGATGAAATCTCTGCTCAACAGGAAACATCATCAAAGTAAAGGAAATACAGATAACCTTCATTTAAAAATCAGGACAAGAAGCCTTAATTTTCCTTAAGGAAAACCTAACCTCACACAAGTTTTTTTGTAAAACAAATTATTTGTAAACCAGTGACAGCTGTTGAAATCAAAATGAAAAATCAACTAAATGCTTGAACATAAATATCAGTGTACATTCACGTGTGACCTTGTTTTGCCATTTTTTATTTTAAGCATTTATTTGCCCTGCACTTATACTTCTGTACGTTGCTTTGGTCCACTGTGGTGGTTTTTGAAGTGCTTTATCATGAAAGAAGTAGTAGAAGCAGTAGTTTTCCTGATATAAACAAGTTTTTCTTATTTTATTTATTTTACATGTGAATTTATTAAACAGTAAATGTTAATAGGAAAACAGCTGGAATGCCAAAAAAATTCTGTCACAAAAATAGCATTTTAGTATATAATTGAAGCAACATATACTATTACTGTTACATTAAGAGTTGGAACATTTGCTGAAATTTAAATTAAATTCAATTTTATATATCCTAAAATGTATGTTGGTTTGACTATATGAGGTGTGTTAAGTGCAAGACAGGCCCTCCTTAGCCTCCTTAGCACGTGTCAGTGCTAATTAACTTTTTGAAAATGAATTTGGATGCTGGGCAAGATTTCCACCTGTCCCTTTTGGAGTGGGTCCCAAAATATGGTCAGTTTTCAGAATATATTAAAGAGGTTTAGGGTTAAGCTCAATTTGCTGTAGTTGGTTTTCATGTGTGATCAATGGTATTTTGGAACAGTATTCACTCGTTAGTCTCCTGCCAATTTCTCAATAATTATAATAACACAAACAAAATGAGTGTTTGAAAGAAAGCAGATGATACATTTTTTTTCAATAAGGTCTTGAACTAAATTGAAAATAGCAGTTCATCAAACCTTTTGAGACATTTTGGTTTGGGACTCATGACAGATACTGTTGAAATTGTGACACAAACTGCAAAATGCTGCAAATTTCAAACAGATTTGTTACAGACTGCCTGCCCCCAGAGGTTAATCACCTAATTAAAATTTCAGCACTGCACCACCCAAGCACAATTATCCAAGCCTAAGTGTTTGTCAGCTTGATGCTAGAGAACTGTCTTGATTATTTTCCACAATATACTTTTTCTGATTTTAGAGTAATGGACACCAAATTCTTATTCCAAATTCTTTTAACCCTTTCATATTGATGGGCAGCAATAATTTCTTCTACATATGGCTGAGTAAGTAATTAAGTGAGTGAGTGAGTGAGTGAGTGAGTGAGTGAGTGAGTGAGTGAGT
>CAJRST010001113.1:14876654-14901054 GCA_907169785.1 Menidia menidia
AGTGAGTGAGTGAGTGAGTGAGTGAGTGAGTGAGTGAGTGAGTGAGTGAGTGAGTGAGTGAGTGAGTGAGAATTTTGAAGCTATCCTATATAGTTTTCGAACAGCAGGCAGGGCTTCAGGGTCAACTTTTGATAAAAAGTGTCTGACCATCAGTTGGCTTAATGATGAGTCACAGCTGTCAAGTTTGGAATGTTCAGAGGTGGGGCCAAACTGTTGTGGTTGCTTTGGAGCGCAGCCGATCTCATGACAGCTGTGAAGCTGATTGATACATTGGTTCTGGTACCTGGCGGGTTAGTCAGAGCCTGGTTCTGGTACCGCAACCGGACCCGGGGTTCAGACCCAGCTGGGCCAGGACCGGACCTGGCCTGGAATCGGACCCAGGCGTGGTGGGACTGGAACCAGCCCTGGACCGGACCCGGCCGGGAACCGAACCCAGCCGGGAACCGGACCCAGCCGGGAACTGGACCCAGCCATGTTATACCTCGTTGCATAGGTCCTTTTCTCAGCTTTCAGCCAATGTGAGCCCCGTTCTACCCACCCCATCGGTTTTTGGTCAGCGAGCCCCAGAGCTCAGCCAGGTCCTCAAGCTCTGTGTCTCTCCTTCAGGCCCTGTCATAGGCGCAAGCCATCACTAATAACAGCCCAAATATAATTTGGCCAACCCCTGCAGAGGCTGCCAGGCCCCTTTTAAGGGCCCCAACCCAAAAAGATGGGGAAGCCAATGGGAAGTACGTGGCCCACCTCAAAATTTCCTATTTCTATGCGACTGCACACATGATCATTGGAGCAGAGTTGTTACATTAAGCTGCTTTTGATTGGGCATGGCACTTATAGATCATGTTTGAGGGGGACAGTAATATTGCCATTTCAGTTAGATTCTTACTTAAAATGATCAGTTGTCTATTTCTGTGATCATATTTTGGATATCTGTTCTATGCAACAAGTCAATCAGAGGAGAAATTTTATGCGAAATGACTTGGGAAATAAGTCTTATTAACGTTCAATTTATTAGATATTTTGTCATCATTTAAGTACATAAGCTGTTTATCAAAAATGGGAATAGAAATGTTGTAGTCTGCAAAGCGTAATGTGTGTTGGTCTTCATTAATACAGAGTAGCAGCTGTTGCCTCAGCTGTGATTGCCCACAGGTTCCTGCTACAGGCCCCTTGTGTTTTTTTAAGCAGCATTTTCTCAGAAACTACTTGGAAGCCTGAAGTCATATGGCTTTTTTTCATTTTCAAAACAAACCAAATCACTTGTTTTTATGGCCTGGATGTACCCGTGCTTTAGATTTGATTTCACACTGATTTGACAGAGTTACAGGTACACAAACTTTACAAGTGCACAAAGTCTCATTATGTTTCTGTTTGTATTTCAGTGATTTGTTTCAGATCTTGTTCAGTTTTGCATCTTTATATCTTAAGGCGTAACTGTGAATGCTTGATTTCTATCTTTGATATATTTCAATAAAAAATTATACCAAGGGTCATCTCATACAGTATGCCATGTACATTTCATATTTACTTTTTTGCCAGTGCATGGAAGCAATCATACCCTCACTAATGCATTTAAACAAAGCATTGGTCCAAGTGGGCTTGATTTGTATCAGTTAGGTACTGTATATAGTTTGTATGTATGGGCACTATTATCAAATTTGCCTCTTACAAAAAGAAAAACAAGCCATTGCAAAATTGACAGAGGAGAGGAAAGAGAAAATCTAATGGAAAAATATTTCAGTCAGGTTTGACTTAAACTATTTAGATATACTGCTCAAATCTCTTAATGCACAAAGAATGGCAAGGACACATGAGGGAAATAATTTGATATTGCAGAAAATATTTTTTACTGAGCTGCAAAGCCACAGTCAATGCACAAATGTGTCTTTTTACCAGTTCAAACCCTAAGTTATCATTTGTAGCATGTTAAGATTATATAATTAAACTTTTTTACAGATTTTCCCCAGAGACACAGAATTAGGTAAAGTGAAAGAAAATCCATCACTCAATAACTAAAACTAGAGTATTCTACAGTTCAGCACCACTTCACCAATGGTTGTCCTGATATTTCATTCCTGTTATGCTCCCTGCCTTTCCCCTATCCTGAACCACTTCAACTGTTCTCCTTGTGCCGCAGGGTCCGGCAGCAAGATGCGAACATTGGACAGTGGAATTGGGACCATACCTCCCCCAGAATCCTGCCCCTTCTTCTCCTCCATTCTGCACTTCCTCCCCAAATCCTCTTCAACCCCAGATCAGTCTCTGAGTTCTCACAGTGTCCTTGGTACCTCCAGTGAGGACATGTCTCCTTCCCCATTACCCGGGTGGAGGATACCCTCTAGCTTTAAGGAACACATCCACACAGGAGTGTCAAATTCTCTGTCTGACTCCTCTATGACCCATATCCCATCAGTGCCTTTCCCCACTGTGGCCTTCCTCCAGTCCATCCAACCCCCATCTGAACCCATTATGACCACTGCCAGTAGGTGTGATATGCAGATCAGGCTACCCAGACCACCTCAAGGTACAGTAAATGGACAGTTCCAGCTATGTGCAGTTTACCATCAATAGAAAAACAGATTATCGTCCCTGGTTTGCACCAAAACCATACACCTGGTCTCCAAAATAAACTAACTCTTAATTCTTTCAATATCAATTTTTCAAGGCCTTGCCTTGCTGCCACCCAAATATAGGTGGGGTATGCCCTACACAGGTTGCTAGTCCACTGAACCTTTTCTCATGTCAACATTTTTAAACAGCACATTTCAGGAAGTTTTTTAATATAATTTAAACACATTTTAAGCTTCTTAAATGTCATAAGAAGACAGACGTCATAGTATATAACATCACAATTTTAATTATGGTTGATACAGGGAAGTTCTCTTAGTTATAGTAGATAACTAATATTGTGAACTCCAGGAACTGAAATGACACATATAATCTAGTTGGGATAGGCTTCTGACCATCATTACAAATTACATTTGTTACAGTTGAAATAATACATGAGCTACTTCAGAGGTGAACAACCCCTTGATGGGGATGTAAAGTGGTGATTATCAGCATGTGATGTAGAGCACTCAATAAGAAAGTTGTAATTGTTTTAGTTCAAACTGATTGAAAATCAGTTTTACAATATCACCTGAGTTCAAATGCAAATATAGTGGCTAACTTTCTTCCAAATCAAAATCATGTACAACTCACTGTCCTTTTCGAAGATGTTTAATATGTTTGGCCCTGTTTATAGAATGAGCTCTATTAGTTGTTGTTTCATTACAACTAACAGAACTGTAATACTAAAAGGATACTGTAGATGTGAGCTGCTTTCTGATATCCCAGCGCAAACACTGACCTACAGAGGTCTTTCATTTCAGGCAGAAGCAGTTATAGCTGGTGACCATTGATTTTGCCTGCTGAGATAGCTACAGCTGGAATCCAACTGAGTGAGCTAATGTGACAAAACCATGATGGTTTTAGAGTATCATCTGCAGAGATTTGTCAGTGTTCCTGATTATCATTACATTATAACACAACAGTGACTAATATATACAATTACATATGTTTGTGTTTGTCTGTCTGTGCATGTGTGTAAATCATTACTGTATTCCTCATATTACTGAGGAATACATGGTTCAGCAGAGCTTAGATTCTTTGTCAGCCTGGCTACAATACTGAAAAGAAACCTGGGATTATTCTTGTTCACTTCTGTTAGTGATGAATAGTAAGTTCCACTTTTACAGAGGACTTTCACCTAAGTTACTAAGACTATCTTTCAAGACAAATTCTCAATTAGTCTTATAAGAGTTATACATGTTGACTTTGTAGTACTGTCAACAAAACGGTCAAGTTCTGCAAGTGTGAAAAGAGAGTGAAAGAGTGTAATAAAACAATTATGTAATTAATTCAGTAGAAAGAGGTAAATTCTGGCAAACAAAAATCTGAAATGAGTGTCATTCTTTATTTTTTGTAGGTGAAATGGAAACAAAGAAGTTGACTTATGTCAAATCAAAAACAAGAGCCACTCAAAGCCAACAGAAAGAAGAGACAAGACTTCAGCTTGCCAACTGTAAGACTTCATGCAGCATGTACATTTATGTGACTCAGCTGAAAAATCACTCGACACAGTTTTCTTTCAAAGTCATCCCATTTACATTTTCATTTCCACTGAGCCAAAAGCAGCTTAACGTTTGACTAACACAAATTCCCCAGGCATCATTTGTACAGTACATTACTGCAGCATGTGTATGCATGACTACCTGGATTTGTCATCTTAGTTGCAATATAAGATAGTACGTTTAAAAAAACAGAAATAGATGATGATCTATCTAACAGTACACAAACACAGTTTTCATTTTATTCGCTTTGCAGAAATCTTGCGCCACTCATTTAAGCCTGTATGCAATAGCCTCATCAGAAATAGTCTGCATGTAAGGGTGGCTGTGAAGAAAATATTTCTGCTCCCCTCCTGGTAGAACATATGAAGACATTAGCAAAGGCTGAAGATTTCAACATATTTTGTGCACCAACCAACTTTACATTTTAAATGTTCAAAAATGTTCATGGCTTGTTTTCAATGTCTTCTGTTTGACCCAGGAAGAGCAACCGTTAAAGATGTTTAGTTGGCTACATTATCACTTTTAAATGTATGAGCCACAGAATGTTGTGCAGTGTTGCAGCATTTCACTCTGCTCTGCATTTTCGATTTCAGAGAACCGGAAGTGGAATAAGTCAACCTTCAGCAGGGTATGAAGAATCTGCTGGACTTATCATTTGATCACATATATGGGAATCCCCAAAACCCTGACACTCAAGAATACTGAATCACGCAGAACTGGACAACATGTGAGCATGACAAGCCCTATGTGAGTGGATGACCAAATCTCTCACTATACAGGCCACTTCTGTCTCCAGCAATTGTTTTGCTCTCTGCAATGGTCTTGTTTATACTGCACCATGATAGCTAACATTAATCTAAACATATCAGAGTTTAACATAAGCACAAGCATCACTGTGGATTATAGAAAAAAACATTATAGCAAAAAGAGGAAAAAATAGTTGTTATCCAAACAGTAATTTTAGCTGATGTATGTCACTGATATTAATTCTTAAAGCATAAACATGAAATATGCAATTGAATATATTTTTCTTTATTGTCACTATTTCTAATATCTAAAATCAAAGTGATTTATATTGAAAATTTGCTGTCGGATTGCCAAAAGTGAAAAGTGATCAAAATGATCAGCCAAGTAAAAGAAATTGATGTGAATTCACTTTTTGTGTGAGACATATATAGGTCAAAAGGGACTTTAACACTGATACAACTTTGTACAAGTGCAACTAAATTGCTAGAAGACCTTTGTAATGGCACCAACTGTGGTCAATACAGAACACAAGTCTAAAAATGCAGAACCATGGTTATATAACTGCATTCAGCCCCATTTTGCTGTTACTTCTTCACACAGTAAAACAGTAAATACATTATTATAAGTACGTGAAAAACAGATTCTAATTGAGATTCATTCAGGATCAAAGTGTGTCAGTAACATATGATTGACCAAAACATCAGCTGTAACTTTATAATCTCAAAACGAGTCAGTTCATAATCTATGTATTACTACTGGGTGTGATTTATAGAATCTACCAAGTGCAATGACATAACTCTTTAAATTGTTAACTTCCTAGTTTGAAAATATTCTTTTGTCATATTTTCACATTGTTAACACCTACTTGCATGCAACCATCCTTGAATTTATAATAACCAGATAAAAGCATTATTTGAATTTCACATCTGACGAAAAAGTATGTTCTATTAATGTTGCTGTTACTTTTGTTAGATGCTTAGAAACTACAATGTGCTTCCTTTCTTAAGTATATCTAATTTTTTACATGCTTGATGATAGCATCTAGACAAAAGGGTGAGTTTTGCATGTAACTTTCTTTAGAAAGACACTTAGGAGGCACACAGTAAAAAATGTTTTACAAGCTCAGGGAAAATCTAATCTATTGTCTCTGATAGATGCTTTGGATTTAATAGGAAAAAACTCACTTCAATTTTCCATTAAAAGATGTGAATGTGCCAAATGTCTCTGTAATATTTCCAGTTTAGAGTAAAGTACCTGAACTCACTGTGTTCCTCTCGTCAATCTCTATTGATCATTAGCTGTAATAAATCTTACCAGTCACTCAGCTACATTATTCTGTATGCCGTGTTATTTATAAATCGATTGGATATGTTATTAATGCAATTCAACATATTCAACAGTTGTAGCTACTTTGCAGCATATTCCTCTTGAACCTTTGTGTACTCCTTGCTTTACCTGTGCTATTTGCCATACTGCCAAACACTGCTATGAGCTCATTTAATATACAGAAAAATAATGCTCATCAGAGCCATATGGTTTTATAATACACTGGAAACAATGTACTTACTCATTATTTAATACTATGATAAATATTGCACATTTTCATTGGTTTTGTCATCTTATTGTATTTACCACCTTGTTTAATTGATAAGTTATTTTCATTATCTCACTTGCTAAAGGTATATGTCTATGGTGATATTTGTAAAACTTCAGCTGTGTCTACATTAATAGCAACACAAATGTGTAATTAATTACATATGTTGCACACACAGAGGAGACAGGGATTAGGGATTTGATTGGCTGAGTTGATATGCGTAGGTGAAGCATGGACATGTGTTTTTAAAAAGGCACAAATAATAAAGAGCACCACTTTCACAAGTGTTGTATTTTTGTAACATATCATTGAAGGTCCTCTATTTGTACTTGGCACAGATGAGTGTTATTTGGCATTTATTGCACATATTTTATCACAATTACAGTACTTCCCTTTCTCAGTGTTATTCTATTTTCAACGATTACAGTGATGTGCATATGTGACAGTCACCTTAGCAATATAAACTCAGTACTTCATTACTGATATTCTTTGTTTTATGTCAAGGAAAGAAAATAAATATGTCAGTATTGATACTATGTTGTGTGTTTTGTTGCGCTGGGGTCCGTTTCATGAAGTAGGTTTTATGACAACTCTGTGTTTGTTAACTCTGAAATGGCGGACACTCTGAGTATTCTGTTTCACTACGAGAGATTACTCCCCCTCTGTGTCTGTTGCCGTAGCAACATTCTCCCTAGAATCAACCTGGTCGGGAGCAGATTTTTCTCAATAAACTCTGTGTATCCTCTGTCATGCCCTCTTGAAAACACTCTTGCCGTTTCAATTTCTCATTCAGTCGGGAAAGGGGGAAAAAGTGTTTAAAATACATATATGACATGAACTTTTGACGAGGATCCCATTGATGAAGATGTGGAATTAATTTGCAAGATTTGAATATTCGTCGGGGGAGAGTTATCCTGTAGACGTTCTTCCATATCAAGACAATTATCTTTTGAACCTCACAATTCATCACATAAATCCACCACCTTATCCATCCACACCATGCCATGAGGTCAAATCCTTCCAACAGGCCTCCTGACTTAGTCATCCATCGTCCCAGACAGATGCGAAACATTGGAAGGGTTACAGAGGAAAAGTAAAACATGCAGAAGTCAACAAACATGCACAAAGGATTAAAACAATCAAACCATGCAAGAACACACTTCCTACCCTGTAACATAATCACCATCTAAAGTATTTCTCAGGTGTGACATATTCACAATGCTGTCCTGAATTGGCATGTTGGACAAAAAGAAGCTATGAGAATTTAAAGGATTAATTTAAATTAAGGTTAATTCTATAGTTTGTCCTCAGAGAGCATATCTGCCCATGGTTGTGAGTGAACAAATTATATCGGACATATAGATTAATCTCAGAACACTGTACCTATATCCCTTATGTATCTGAAGTTTTCCACAGCTGTCTTCCTGAAAAAACATCTCTGTTTATTATGATGAAATAAATTCTAAATAAGAATATCCAGTATTATAAAATGTAAAATAGCAGGCCCCACCTTGATACTATGTGAAATTAAATGCACTTTAATCATGCAAAGTTGAGAAAAACTACCTACCCAACGCCAAACATGCCTGATCATGCTTCATTTAATCAGGAGGGAGGATATTCAATCCAACCTTCCTCTGCACTGCATGGCGACGCCACTTAAAATAGGCTGGTTTTTGCAACCAAATCTCAAATATAAATGACACATTTATGCATTAACAGATTCTGTGAAACATTTCCATGGGGACAAACCCTTCAACAACAGCTGACAAAGTGAACAGCACTACCCGGGAGGTAGATGTATTGATTTAGAATATTACCATAAAGAGAAAACTGCATGACAATATACAAAGGGTTCATTACAATACAGAGTGCCATCACTAAACCTGAAAAAGATCAAGGCTAGATTTTATCTAAAAAACAAACAAAAAAGAAAACATCGAAAAAAGCCAGTACAGTTCTGAAAAGGCATTATTTGGAGAGATAAAGCCACGATCAACATCTAACAGAATGATGGCAAGGCAGTGTAATGGCTTCATCTTGCATAGATGGTAGTTCCACTGGGACAATAATGTTTCTTGAAGATGTTACATAGAACAAAAGCAAACAAATTCATTCTGAGGTATTCAGAGACATAATGTCTGCTCTAATCCAGCTAAATACAGTCAAATGAATTGGGCAACATTTCATAATAGAGATAGACAATTATCCGAAGCATACAGTTAAGGAAACCCAGGATTTTTTTTTAAAGTACAAGATTCTTTAAAAGACCTGATCTTAACCAAATTAAGCATGCATTTTCGCTCACTGAAGACTAAAGGTAGGATAGAAAAAAACAAAAAACAAAAAACAAACAGCAACCAAAAGCCGCTGGATTTTAGGCTTGTCGGAGCAATAAAAAGGAGGAAGTCCAGCATCTGGTGATGTCCATGAGACTGCGACTCCAGGTGGTCATTGCCAGCAAATGGTTTTCAACAAAGTGTTAGAAATAAACTGTATATTTTCGGTTATTTAATTTGTCCAATTAAGTCTGAGCCCCTTAAATGAAGTGCAAAAGCGTCTGCATTTTTTTTTTCAATCCAGTCAATTAAAGTTGAACGTTGAACCCCATCTGCATCTGAGTGTACAGAGCCAAAATTTTAAAAGGTGTCTCTGTATAAATCTTTACAGACCTAATTGTATATTTGGGACTTCAACGTATCCATTTTAATTGATTGATTAACAGGAAAATGACGAGAACCATAATTAGAACAACCACAAGGAACAAAGGAATGCTTACACTGAGGGTCATTTTATAGACACAGTTTAATAAGAAATGCGTGTTCATGGACCCCAGAGAACCCACATGTTAATCATGAAAATGTTTTTTCAGCTAATTTGACAGTTTAAGTGGTTATGCGTCATGTCTTTATGTCTCACAGTAGCAAGGTAGCCGTCTGCCCAAACATGCCATTTCAGGGTAAAAAGAGTTTCTACTCGAATACTACTATGTTCTCATTGATTAAGATGATATGTAGATTACCATTTGCTAATTTATAGTATACCAAAGTAGAGTTATACTGTTTAATTGGGTCTGAAAGTGTAATTAACCAAGATCAAATTAAGCTGATTAGCACAGTAAATCATAAATAACTTCTTGCAGGGATGGTGCTTCACATACTAATTAAAATAGGTTAATCTTAATCACCAGTCTGAAATAAACTGGTGTGCAGGCAGAAGATTGATATAGACAAAGATCTGCTGTATGGAGAGGCTTATTGTGACCCTTCTCTGCTTTGGATCATTTGGCACTCGTCGAAGTTTGTTCTGCATCAAATTCCTATTTTCTTTTTAATACAGCAGCGCGCTGGGTCCTGGGAAGACCTAGTTCAAAATGTGTCATGCTCAACAGGGACAGTATTTGTGGTGTGTATATAAAACAATTATTTGGACAAATTTCAGCAAAATTTAATCTTAACTGTGTAGAATGGCTTCGCCCTTTTAACATCCCTGCTAAACCATTTGGTAGAGCTCATTTTTCCCTGATTCTACTTGTTCACAGGATATACTAGATGAAATGCACTTACCTGAACTAGCTCTTACATTTAGTTTATGTATGTGACGCCTAAATTTAGCACGAGTTGTGTGACTTCTCATTTTTTAAATTTCATACATTTATCATAAAGTGTCATCCCAAATATCTGTCAAAAAAGCCTTGATTCTTGTTGTTATCGCCCCAGAGAAATTTTAAAAAGCAAAGAAATGCTTTCACATTCTTTTTACTTAGTGTAAAAGTGTTAAAGGGTTAATGACAAGAAACTGGAGATAATGATACCAATTTTCATCCATCCATCCATTATCAATGATAATTCTTCCCCCTTCGCTTATTCCCTGATGGGGTCACGGGAGGAACTGGAGCCTATCCCAGTCGTCAACGGGCGAGAGGCAGGGTACACCCTGGACAGTCCGCCAGTCCATCGCAGGGCCACACAGAGACATACAAGGACAAACAACCACTCACACACACATTCACTCCTAAGGGCAATTTCCCCAATCTCCAATCAACCTAACATGCAGGTTTTTTGGACTGTGGGGGGAAGCCAGAGAACCCAGAGAGAACCCACGCTGACACAGGGAGAACATGCAAACTCCACCCAGAAAGGTCCTGGTTCCCCCGGGATTCGAACCCAGAACCCTCTTGCTGGGAGGCGACAGTGCTAACCACCACACCACTGTGCCGCCAACCAAATTTCATTTTTCAGAATTATTTCAAATTCCCTAGAATTACTTCTGAAATTGACACTACATTGTGGAGACATACTGTGTCTTTCTCAGCCAAAACTGTGCCCCAGGTTCTGGCACCACATTAAAAAATCTCACAGACCAGCCCAACCTAAGCTATAGCTGTTATGTCCCGTCAAGTGTGTTGAATATAGTCATGTTCATGTTCAGTGTTTTGTGTTCAGGCACTTCCTGTTTTATTTTTGTACTCACCCTTTCCCTCTCGTTCCAGACCAAGACTTTCATCCTCTATTTTCCCACTTTGGTAACCCCACCCCTGATTTGGTTCACCTGTGCTCACTCCTCTTGTATAAATAGTCCCTGTCTCCCTTTGTCTTTGTCACTTTGTCTTGGTCGATTAACGAATGTGTATGTCAAGTTGGATTTGTCAGTATTTTTCACGTCAAGAGTCCAGTGTGAGTTAAAATGATTGATCCTCCTTAAGAGCATCTTTAGTTTTTTTTTGTATCCTTGCCAAAAGTGCCTTTTGTTTGCATTTTTGTTTTGGAAATAACTTTGTTATTTAAGTCAGCAGAGTCATGCATTTGAGTCCCTCAGAACTTTCTCAGGTCGTGACAATAGCTCAGGAAAAGAAAAGAAAAGAAGTCGGGCAACACAACCTCAAATCACACTGACCATTAGATGAAGTAATGAAGCCAACTGGTAATAAAGTGTAGAAATGGGGAATGATAAGGATGATATCAACATTGTACAATGTATATTGGCTATAATGATGGTTGTTTTTTTTAACAATGGCTTCATTGACATAAAAAACTTACATTATGCCAAAATGTGTACAATAAATCAGATTTTTTTTAACTCAAACTATATTAGTTGTCAAACTGTTTTATTGAGAAATCAAACATGAGAATTACAACCTCAACAATATATATTTGTTCTCTTTTTATTTTATTTTATGTGAACATACAACATAAAGACAATACCAAATTAAAACAAAACAAAAGTGACAAAAATAAGGACATTCCCCTCCCCCAACCCACCCTCCTCCCCTTTTCCTGGGACTTACATCAGATCACACCAATAACCAAAACAAATCATCCTCAAATAGGGTTATTAATGTATTGCTGAAGGGGTTGCCAAGTTCTGTTGAATCGCTTTAAGTTATTTGCAAATGAAAACCGTACTCTTTCCAAATGAGAGAGCCTCACCAGTTCCTCCAGCCACAATTTAACAGATGGAACCTCTGGTTTTTTCCAGAACACCAGCACTAGATTTTTTCCTATGATAAAGGCATAAGATAATAATTGCCGTTGATATTTATTAAATTGAGAAAGCTGAACAGAAATTCCGAGTACAATCAGAAGTGGGTCCAGCCTTAACTCTATACAGAGCATATCTGATAACATTTTAAATATGCCAGACCAAAATGGGGTTAATTTTGTACACAAAGAGTAAGAATGGAGAAGCGTAGCTTCTGCAATATGGCATTTGTCACACAGTGGGGAAGTGTTAGGAAAAATTTTATGCAACTTCACCTTACAGTAATGAAGCCTGTGAATAATTTTAAATTGAATAAGACAGTGTCTAGAATTGGCAGAGCACTTGTGAATATTCTCTAGTGCAGCCTTCCAAAGTTCGTCACTTATCTCCGTTCCTAATTCCTGCTCCCAGCCTGATCTAAGGCCTTGCATGGACGGCGAGGAGCTGGATAATAACACATTATAAATCTGGGAGATTAGATGTCTTTCTCCACCACCCAGCTTAAAGAGTTCGTCAAATTCGTTAGGTAGTATATTCTCTAAAGTGCGCATGTGTTTTTTGACATATGCTCTGACCTGTAGATATCTAAAATGATTGTGTTTATGGAGACCAAATTTGGCCTGAAGTTGAGAGAAAGAGGCAAAATTACCACCCACCAGCAAGTCACCAATAGTCCTGATACCTAAATCTTTCCATTGTGTATAACCTGAATCTAAAGTGGAAGGGACGAATGAAGGATTCTTTGCTATTGGTAATAAGGTAGAAATAGATTCAATACCAAACTGGGATTTTATCTGTTTCCAAATACGTATAGTACTGTGAATGATGCAGTTATTGTTGTATGCCAAGGTGTCTGTACTTGTGGGTGACAGAATAAGAGCGCTAATTTCATAAGGGCTGCAGTCTTCCTTTTCCATTGTGATCCAATTGGATTGTGTAAGATTACGATCTAACCAAATTGTAATGGTGCGCAGCGTACAAGAGTAATAGTAAAATGAGAAGTTTGGGAGGGACAGTCCGCCCTCTACTTTTGCCTTGCAGAGATGAGCTTTGCTAATTCGGTGTGTTTTATAGTCCCACAGAAATGGAACAATTATAGAATCAAGTTTCTTAAAAAATTTCTTAGGTAAAAAGATGGGAATATTTTGAAACAAGTAAAGGATCTGAGGGAGAAAAACCATTTTTATTGCATTGACTCTTCCCACTAAGGAAATGGGAAGAGATTTCCAAAACTGGATGCTATTTTTTAGCTTCACCATAAGGGGGGAGAAGTTTGCTTCAAAAAGTGAATTAAAGTCCCTAGTAATCTCTATTCCAAGGTAGGTGAACTTATCATTAGCAATTTTAAATGGCATACTTTCCAAGATCGAAGAGTCTTTTAGCTTAATTGGCATCAGTTCACTCTTAGACCAGTTAATCCTATAACCAGAAAACCTCCCAAACTGAAAGATTGTGTCTAGGAGCGTTGGCATGGTACACTGAAGATTGGTTATGAACAATAGGATATCATCCGCATATAAGAAAATTTTGTTTATAGTCCCTTTAGTAATGTATCCTTGCACAAGCGGGTTGGCACGAATTGATTGAGCAAGGGGTTCTAGGGCTAAGACAAAAAGTAAGGGTGAGAGCGAGCAGCCCTGTCTGGTGCCCCTATGTAATTGAAATGCAGGAGATAGTGTCTTATTAGTGACAATTCTAGCACAAGGTTTATGATAAAGGATTTTTAACCATTTTTCAAAGTGTTCACCAAGATCATATCTTCTCAGGGTTGCAAAAAGATAGGGCCATTCTATCTGGTCAAAAGCCTTTTCCGCGTCGAGGGAAAGGATAGCCAAATCAGGAGTTTCCTCTTTCTGAGAGTAAATCACATTATAAAGACGTCGCAAATTAAAAAAGGAGTGTCTGTTTGGTATAAAACCCGTCTGATCGGGGTGGATTAGTTTATCCATTAATAGAGTCAATCTATTAGCTAGAATTTTGGCTAGAATCTTTTGATCATAGGTTAATAGTGAAATTGGCCTGTAATTACCTACTTCCTCAGGATCCTTATCCTTTTTTGGTATTAGTATTATTGTGGCTTCTCTCATAGTAGGCGGTAGGATACTATCTGAGTTTGCTTGGGTGTACATTTTTAGCAAATAAGGTGATAATAGGTCGCTAAATTCTTTATAAAATTCCCCAGTATTTCCATCAGGACCAGCTGTTTTCCCACTTTTCAGTGATTTGATAGCAACCTGAATATCTATGCATGAGAGATTTGCATTAAGAGAGCTCTTGTCTTCCTGAGTTAAAGTTTGGAGATTACAGCTATCTAAAAACGTCTGTATAGTTAAATCATCTTTCACAGCCTTGGAAGAGTACAATGATTCATAAAACTGTTTAAATCTATGATTAATGTGGACTTCCGGTTGGACAGCAAGATGGAGTAGACGCTTTTTCCTAAGCTCCCACCTCGAACATTACTACTCTATTAATTCTCACTTCATGTCTGTTAAACTAATAGTAACTAGAACGTTACACTGGAACCCTGATCGGTTAGTTAAACGATGACCAGTAGAACAAAGAAAGAAGAGCAGAAAAAAGACGAGGGGAACATCATGGCTGTGCTAACGGCTACGCTAGCCGAACACAAGAAATCCCTCTCAGCGGAGTTCAATACGGCGTTTACTAAACTTGAATCAAAACTGGAACACTTTGAATCCACCATTACTATCCACCACCAGCGAATTTCATCACTGGAAAATGTGGCCACTACCATGAGCGATGACATACAGGCAATTCAAGCTGAGCTAACTATGGTGGCCGGAGAGAACAACAGGCTGAAAGCTAAGCTAATTGACTTGGAAAGTAGGAGCCGCCGCAACAACGCGAGGTTGGTGGGACTTCCTGAAGGCATAGAAGGATCGCATCCGACAACTTTTTTTTCTCAACTACTGCTGGAGGTCTTCGGGGAAGATGTGTTGAAAAAGGCTCCAGAGCTGGATCGAGCACACCGGATGCTAACGGCGAAACCGGGACCCGGTGAGAAACCCAGAGCCGTAATTGTGTGTTTCCACAACTATCTGATCAGGGAGCTCGTCACACGCAAGGCCAGAGAGTTACGAGGCAAGTTGAAGTACAAAGGTACCCCGTTCCATATTTTCGAAGATTACTGCCCAGAGATCTTACAACAGCGCTCGGCTTACCGCGGGATCATGAAAGAACTCTATGACCGAGGACTTAAACCCGCTTTGCGCTACCCAGCCAAACTATTCATCATGACCGAGAATGGAAAGCGAAGGTTCCTGGCTTCACCTGAGGAGGCCAAGCGCTATATTGACTCTTGTCATCTGCCTACCGCTGGCCCTCCAGCGGAATAACAGTGGAATAACGGTCTGCTCCGCCAAGGGTTTTGTTTTTTCTGTTTCGCTCCTTCTTTGTGTGTATTAATCTAGCCATTTCCAGAACTCTGATAATTCTTCATAATTTGTCTAATGCAAAGCTATCTTTAGAAATGTTTTTACTTCGTTGTTATTATTATTCCGATTAACCTATACAATTAAAATAAGCCCTGGACCTGATTACGTGTATTTACACTGGCTGTAATGCCAGTTTGTATGACCAATAGACTGCTTATCTAAATCCAGCATATCTATCTTCAGGTGTTTTAGCCGATTATTTTGTTCTTACACAGTTATGGAGTTTTTTCATAAGTTCCTCTGCAGGTACGTTGGTTGAATTTGTGGCTCTCTGGTTTGAGCTGTTTACCTTATGACTAGTGACCATTCTAATTTTGGGAGGAGGGAAATGTTAGTCTAAAATGAGGGAAGTCTCGCAGGGGATAGAAGATGCCCTGCTGTGCAATGGACACTTAAATGCTTGTTTTTGCTTTAAAGGGGGGCTGGGTTCAGATGCATGTGTTGTTACTCGTGATATAGATGCGTGTGTGCGTGTGCTGTTTTTATTTATTTTATTTTATTTTATTTTTTCTTTTTTTTTTTTTATTTTTTTTTTTTTTTTTCTTTTTTTTTTTTTTTTTTTTTTTTTTGTGTTTTTGTTTCCTTCTCTTACAGTGGTTGGCCAACAATATACCAGGTATCATTCTCCGCTCAGCCAAATTTGGACTGCTGTACTGCAATGTACTCATCGCTTGTGGAATAATAAGGTATGACCAGCACAGGTAATAATTTGAGGGTGGTTTCGTGGAATGTGAGAGGTCTGGGAAATGCCACTAAGATTGCTAAGGTCATGGCTCATCTGCAGCAACTTAAAGGGGACATATTCTTCTTACAAGAAACACACCTTCGTAATAGAGAAATACTGCGTCTTAAAAGAAGCTGGATTGGCCATATATTTCATTCTAGATTCAACGCCAAGGCTCGAGGAACAGCCATACTTATTCGTAATAATATTATGTTTGAACAACACAAAATAATAGCGGACACGGAGGGCCGTTTTATAATTGTGTTCTGCAAATTACAAAACTCTCTGGTCATACTAGCCTGCGTCTACGGTCCAAATTGGGATGACGACACCTTTGTGTCTAGACTCTTTTCATCTATGCCTGATAGTGAAAACTATTATTTGATCTTAGGAGGGGACTTTAATATGATCCAGGATACCCTTTTGGACAGATCCTCAAAAAAACCAATCTCATTATCGAATGCTGCAAAAAGTCTTAATGTTTATAAAACTGAGTTGGGACTGGTAGATCCGTGGAGACATGGGAACCTGACACTTAAACAGTTTTCCTTCTTTTCCCATGTCCACCATACCTATACACGAATAGATTTTTTCCTTATTGATATCAGACTGCTTTCTAAAGTAAAAGCCTGTGATTATCACACTATATCTGACCACTCACCGGGCTCCTTAGATTTAGAATTACTCTGTCAATCTCGTTTTAAATTTTGGAGATTTAATTCTATACTGCTTACAGAGGAGGACTATAAACAGTTTTAAAAAAATCAGCTTTCACTCTACTTTGATCTGAATGACTCACCTGATATATCGAGAAGCACCCTCTGGGAAGCTTCAAAAGCATATATAAGAGGTCAGCTCATTAGCTTTACTTCTAATTTTACAAGAAAGAGGTTACATTACACCAATGATTTACTGAACCAGATTAAAGAGGTGGATTCTAGATATTCAACCAACCCGGATCCTGACCTTTACAATGAACGTGTAAAATTTCAAACCGATTTCAATCTGACTACATCTACGAATGCTCTACTTCAGCTAACCAAGACAAGGCAGCGCTTCTTTGAATCTGGTGACAAAGCGGGAAAGCTTTTAGCTTTCCAAGCGCGAGCTCAGGCAACCTCCAAATTAATCCCATTCATCAGATCAGCTACAGGGGAGAGTCTTTCTGATCCCAGGAAGATGAATGATAGATTTGCGTCTTTCTATTCAGAACTGTATACCTCCCTGGCCCCCCCCTTGTCACATGATACACTTAATGATATCAACTTTCCAAGGATAGATGGTGAACTGGGGGGAGGTTTGGGTGGGCCTATCACTATAAAGGAGGTGCAAGAATCTATCAAGTCTTTAAGCTTGGGCAAATCTCCTGGCCCGGACGGCTTCACCTCAGAATATTACAAGGCCAATGGGGATCTTTTGGCGCCTGTGTTAACGGATGTGTATAATGAGGCCTTCTTAAACCAGCGCCTGCCTAGCACCTTATCAGAGGCTACAATATCGCTGATCCTTAAGAATGATAAAGACCCCTCACTGTGTAGTAGCTATAGACCTATTTCCCTCCTAAATGTAGATTTTAAGATTCTATCCAAAATTCTCGCAACCCGCCTCCAGCGAGTACTTCCCCGCATTATTTCATTAGATCAGACAGGCTTTATGACCGGGCGACAATCATTCCATAACACCAGACGTCTTCTAAATATTATCCATACGCCAGGCACCTTATCACCTGAAATAATTGTATCTCTCGATGCCGAGAAAGCCTTTGACCGGGTCGAATGGGGATTTTTATATAAAGTAATGGAAAGATTTGGTTTTGATAACAATTTTATCCTTTGGGTTAAGCTGTTGTACTCATCGCCAGTGGCCTCAATTAAAACAAATGACACTGTGTCTTCACCCTTTCCTCTTAGAAGGGGCACTAGGCAGGGATGCCCTCTGTCTCCCTTGTTATTTGCAATTGCGATAGAGCCTCTGGCAATCTGGTTGCGTGGGGAGGAGGGCTTTAAGGGTATTATGAGATCTGGTGTAACCCATAAGGTGTCCCTTTATGCGGATGATTTGCTCTTATACATCTCTGATCCTCATACATCTCTTCCAGTGCTCTTTAACATTCTAGAACAGTATAGCAAGCTTTCTGGTTACAAGCTCAACTACCAGAAAAGCCAATTATTTCCCTTGAATTCTTTGGCAAGAAACCTTCCTCACTCAATTTCACCTTTTAAATGGGCTGAAGCAGGGTTTCGTTACTTAGGGGTATTTATTTGTTCTTCTATGTCCAACTTGATGAGTATGAATTGTATTAGAGAACATGGAGAAAGATTTTGACAGGTGGTCCCTATTACCATTATCTTTGATGGGACGGGTGAACCTGGTTAAGATGGTAATTTTACCCAAATTTTTCTACCTTTTCCAACATATTCCTATATTAATTACAAAGTCCTTTTTCGACAAGTTGGATAAGAAAATATCCCAATTCTTATGGCTTAAAAGACCTGCCAGACTTCGTAAATCAGTGCTACAGTCCCCAACTTGTGAGGGTGGGCTTGCTCTTCCCAACTTCAGGCAATACTACTGGGCAGCTAATATACAGAAACTATTATATTGGGGGTGTGATGCTGAGGCTTCACCTGCCTGGGTTCAGATTGAAAGGGCTTCTAGCCGTTATTCGTTGTCCTCTCTGCTTTGCTCTCAGCTCCCCCTTCCCCTCTCCCTGATAGAGAACAATCCCATAGTTAAAGCCACATTAAGGATTTGGATCCAATTCAGGAAACAGTTTGGCCTGCATGGACCCTCAATACAAACTCCTTTAGCTAAAAATTGTAACTTCATGCCTTCGGTCACTGACTTAGTTTTTAACTTGTGGCACGACGGAGGGATCAAGACTGTAAAGGATCTTTATAACAATAATACCTTTTCATCCTTTGCGGAACTTTCATCCAAATTTCAACTGCCCAATTCTCATCTCTTTCGGTTCTTTCAGGCCAGGGATTATGTTAAAAAAGTGTTCCCACACTTCCCTAATCGACCCCCTGAAACACTTTTAGATACTCTTCTACAATTAGACCCACAACGGAAAAAATTTATTTCATTTGTGTATAATTCTATTAGTAATAATGACTCCTCAAGACCGGAAGCCTTTGCTAAAAGGGGTTTTTGGAACCGAGGATGAAAAATGCTGCAAAAATGTTTTCTACTATTGTGTGTGTTGTGTAATGTGTGTGTTGGTTCAGTTCCCCAGTTTTCTGTTTCAGCCTCTAAGGTCGTTGGCGTAAGCGTAAGCTGGCGTAAGCGTAGCGGTAAGCGTATCGACCCATTTCCGTTTCCGGTGTTAGCGGTGTTTGTGTGGTGGTAGCGCTTTTTTCTCTGCTCTCGCTAACTACCATATAACGTAATTATATTTCAGTAAGTTTGCCTAAGCACCAATAGTTCTTTCCATCTTGGGTGACTGCTGTTCTGTCTTATAGCGGATGTAACAAAGGTTCCGGTGGCTCTACCGTACTTTTGTTTAGCCGTTAGCGACTTTAACAGCTAGCGATGGCTTCTCCCTCTCGCTCTCCTGCTCTTTCTTGCTCGGTGTGTCTGATGTTTAGTTACTCCTCTGCCTCCTTTAACGGTAGTGGTATGTGTAACAAGTGTAGTTTATTTCTAGACATGGAGGCGAGGCTCAGTGCGTTAGAAGCTCGGCTCCGCACCGTAGTAGAGCAGCCCTTAGCTAGGCTAGCTAAGTGTAGCCAGTCCCAGGTAGTCGGTGCGGACCGACCTGAGTTAGCTGATAGCCGTCCCCCCCCTTCCCCCCCTCCGGCCTCTCCTGAGCAGCCAGGAAAAGGAAGCTGGGTGGCTGTCCGAGGGAGGAATAGCCGTAAAAAGTCTAAGCACCTAGTGTCCCCTCAATCTGTTCGAGTAGCTAACAGATTTTCCCCACTCAGCGAGCCACCCGCTGAGAAGCCTACCCTAGTAATAGGTAGCTCGATTCTGAGGAATGTGAAGCTGAACACCCCAGGGAGTGTAGTTAAGTGTATTCCTGGGGCCAGAGCGGGCGACATTGAGTCTTATTTGAAACTTCTGGCTAAGGGTAGACGTAGATACAGTAAGATTGTTATCCACGTAGGCGTTAATGACTCCCGGTTACGTCAGTCAGAAGTCACTAAGTTAAATGTGGAGTCAGTTTGTAGATATGCTAGAACAATGTCGGACACCGTAGTTTTCTCTGGCCCCTTGCCCAACCTGGTTAGTGATGACATGTTTAGCCGCATGTCATCTTTCCGTCGATGGCTGGCGAGGTGGTGCCCAGCCAATGATGTGGTCTTTGTGGATCACTGGCAGTCTTTCTGGGGAAGACGTGGCCTGATTAGGAGAGACGGCATCCATCCCACGGGGGAGGGAGCCGCTCTCATTTCTAGAAACCTAGCCAACATTGTTAGCAGACTAGATCGGTGACAGTCCAGGGTTGAGAGGAGGAAGCGGAGTTGTAATGTAACCCTCTTCTCTGCTCCTCCATTCCAGGAGTTATTTAGTGAAAAACCTATAGAGACGGTGTCTGTCCCCCGGTCATTTAAATTTTTTAAATTAAGGGTAAACAGAGGAGTTGTCTATAGAAACCTCATAAAAGTTAAAACCACAAGAGAAATAGTGCATGCAAATAAGAGAGTAAAATGTGGACTCTTGAATATCAGATCTCTCTCTTCTAAAGGTGTGCTTGTAAATGAACTCATATCAGATTATAAGATTGATTTATTTTGTCTTACTGAAACCTGGCTGGGTGATGGAGAATATGTGAGCCTAAATGAATCCACCCCTCCCAGTCACAGGAATACTCACATTCCTCGAAGCACAGGTCGAGGAGGTGGAGTTGCAGCTATCTTTGACTCCAGTCTTGTAATCAGCTCTAAAGCTAAATTGAACTATAACTCTTTTGAAAGCCTTGTTCTGAGTCTTTCCCACCCAAGCTGGAAATCACTGCAACCTATTCTATTTATTATAGTGTACCGACCACCCGGTCCATACTCTGAATTCTTATCTGAATTTGCAGAGTTTTTGTCAACTTTAGTCCTTAAAACGGACAAAGTAATTATTGTAGGGGACTTTAATATCCATGTGGATGTTGAGAATGACAGCCTCAGTACTGCATTTATCTCTCTGTTAGATTCCATTGGCTTCTCTCAGAGTATTCATGAACCGACTCACTGTTTTAACCACACCCTTGATCTTGTTCTGGTGTATGGTATTGAAATTGAACATTTAATAGTGTTCCCACATAATCCGTCTTTATCTGACCACTGTTTGCTAACTTTTGAGCTTTTACTGCTGAATTACCCTCCACTGGGTAAAAATGTCTACTCAAGATGCCTGTCTGATAGTGCTATAGCTAAATTTAAGGATGTGATTCCATCAGCTCTACATCCATTATCAAGTCGTACAGAAACAGAGGACTCTTATGTTAATTTCAGTCCTTCCCAAGTTGATCATCTTGTTGATAGTGTTGAAGGCTCGCTGCGAACAGCTCTTAACGCTGTAGCCCCCCTAAAGAAGAAAATTCTTAAACAAAGACGGTTAGCTCCATGGTATACTAGTGAAACCCGCAAATTAAAGCAGATATCTCGGAAACTTGAGAAGAACTGGCGTTCAACCAAGCTGGAAAAGTCTCGTTTATCTTGGCAAGATAGTCTTAAAGCTTATAGGAAGGCCCTCCGTGATGCCAAAGCAGCATATTACTCGTCTTTAATTGAGGAAAATAGGAACAATCCCAGGTTTCTTTTCAGCACTGTTGCCAGGCTGACTGAGAGCCACAGCTCTATTGAATCAAGTATTCCAATAGCTCTCACTAGCCATGACTTCATGAGCTTCTTTAACGATAAAATTCTAGCTATCAGGAACAAAATCCACCAAGACTTGCCCTCAGCTAGCATCGACTTATCTTTAAACTCAGTAACTGTAGGACCAGAACCAGTTATATGTTTTGACTGTTTTGCTTCCCTCAATCTTTGTCAACTAACTTCAATCATTTCTTCATCCAAACCTTCAACTTGCCTCTTGGATCCCATCCCGACTAGGTTGCTTAAAGAAGTCCTACCCTTAGTCGGTACTTCTCTGCTAGACGTGATCAATCTGTCCTTATTAACAGGCTATGTGCCACAGTACTTTAAAGTTGCTGTAATTAAGCCTCTTTTGAAAAAGCCTAACCTGGACCCAGATGGTTTAGCCAACTATAGACCTATATCCAACCTTCCATTCATCTCCAAGGTCCTGGAGAAAGCAGTAGCCAAACAGCTGTGTGACTATCTACATAGCAATAGCTTGTTTGAGGATTTTCAGTCAGGATTTAGAGCTCACCATAGCACAGAGACCGCACTGGTGAAAATTACTAATGACCTCCTAATGGCATCAGACAAAGGACTCGTCTCTGTCTTGGTTTTATTAGATCTTAGTGCTGCTTTTGACACCATTGACCATCAGATCCTACTACAGAGACTGGAACATTTCATCGGAATTAAAGGAGCCGTTCTAAGTTGGTTTAGGTCCTATTAATCAGATCGGTTTCAGTTTGTGCATGTTAACGATGAGTCCTCCATGCATGCCAGAGTTAGCCACGGAGTTCCGCAAGGATCCGTTCTCGGACCAATCCTCTTTACTTTATATATGCTTCCTTTAGGTAATATTATCAGGAAACACTCTATCAACTTTCATTGCTATGCAGATGATACTCAGTTATACCTATCGATCAAGCCAGATGAAACTCATCAGCTAGCTAAGCTTCAAATGTGCCTTCAGGATGTTAAAACCTGGATGACCTGCAATTTTCTAATGTTAAACTCAGCTAAAACTGAAGTTATTGTTCTAGGGCCTAAACACCTTCGTGACGCATTATCTAGAGATATAGTTTCCCTGGATGGCATCGCCCTGGCCTCCAGCACCACTGTGAGAAATCTTGGAGTTATCTTCGATCAGGACATGTCGTTTAACTCTCACATTAAGCAAATATCAAGAACCGCCTTCTTTCACCTTCGTAATATTGCAAAAATTAGGAGCATCCTGTGTAAAAATGATGCAGAAAAACTAGTCCATGCATTTGTTACTTCTAGGCTGGATTACTGCAATTCCTTGTTATCAGGGTCTTCAAAAAAGTCCATTAGGACTCTTCAGCTGATCCAGAATGCTGCAGCACGTGTTCTTACAGGAACCAGAAAAAGAGATCATATTTCTCCTGTCTTGGCTTCTTTGCACTGGCTTCCTGTTAAATCCAGAATAGAATTTAAAATCCTTCTCCTTACGTATAAAGCTCTTCATGGTCAGGCCCCATCTTATCTTAAAGAGCTTTTAGTACCTTACTGCCCTACCAGAGAACTGCGCTCCCAGAATGAAGGGTTACTGGCAGTTCCTAGAGTCTTGAAAACTAGAATGGGCGCTAGAGCGTTCGGCTATCAGAGTCCTCTTTTGTGGAACCAGGTTCCAGTTTGGGTCCGGGAAGCAGACACCGTCTCTATATTTAAGAGTAGGCTTAAGACTTTCCTTTATGATAGAGCTTATAGTTAGAGTAAGTCCACCCCTGGTTGTGCTGCTATAGGCCTAGACTGCCGGGGGATGCATCATGATGCACCGAGCTCCCCTTTCCTTTCTCTCTCTCCCTCCCGGTGCAACCTCATTCCATTAACAATGTTACTAACTGGACTCTCTCCCTTCCCCGTAGTCGTGTGCTTTCTCGTCCCCCTTCTCTCTTCTCTCTCTTCCTAACACTTTCTGCAGATATTCCTGGCTCTGGAGCTGTGGGGTCTGGATCTGTGGTTGGGAGTCTCCTCCTATCACTTCCTGCAGGTGTTCCTAGAGCTGTGGAGTCTGGATCTGTGGTTGGGAGTTTCCTGCTGCCCCCATGTTCCTGCTCATCATTAGCATTAATATCATTGCCATTTTTAATCTATTCTACGTGTTGCTGTGTTGGCTGCCCCTCTCTGCTCCTTCTGTCCTTCTCTCGCCCTCTCTCTCTCTCTTGCTCTCTCTTTCCCCTCACCCCCAACCGGCCGAGGCAGATGGCCGCCCACCCTGAGCCATGGTTCTGCTCAAGGTTTCTGCCTGTTAAAAGGAAGTTTTTCCTTGCCTGTGTCGCCTAGTGCTTGCTCATGGTGGGAATTGTTGGGTTTCTGTAGTTAACTTCAGAGTAGGGTCTGACCTGCTCTGTTTGGAAAGCGCTGTGAGACAACTGTTGTTGTGATGTGGCGCTATATAAATAAAATTGAATTGAATTGAATTAAAACAGCATGGGAGGGGGAGTTGGGTGCTGGGGTGGAGGAGGAGC
>CAJRST010001113.1:14917265-14934113 GCA_907169785.1 Menidia menidia
AAATATTATTTTATGGATTAACTAAGAGTTGTAGTATCAACAAAAGGATACAAATTATGTACAGAGTGATTTTGGTGAGTCTACCTTTCATAATATTAGCGTTATTGATTATGGATCCCAAACAATATTCATAAAAATATGAAAAATTATTCTATGGATAAAATAGCAGTTGTAGTATCGCCAGGGAGGTGTCACCGATGTACACAGTGATTTTGGTGAGTCCACAGTTCATAATATTGGCGTTATTGATTATGGATCCCAAAAAATATTCATAGAAAATATGAAAAATGATTTTATGGATTAAATAAGAGTTGTAGTAACAACAGGAGGATGTAAATGATGTACAGAGTGATTTTGGTGAGTCTACCATTCACATAATAGGCGTTATTGATTATGGATCCCAAAAAATATTCATAAAAAATATGAAATATTATTTTATGGATTAACTAAGAGTTGTAGTATCAACAAGAGGATACAAATGATGTACAGAGTGATTTTGGTGAGTCTACCATTCATAATATTAGTGTTATTGATTATGGATCCCCAAATATATTCATAAGAAATATGAAAAATGATTTTATGGATTAAATAACGGTTTTAGTATCACCAGGAGGATGTAAATGATGTACACAGTGATTTTGATGAGGCTACAGTTCAAAATTGTTTAGTTATTGATTATTTATTCCCAAAAATATTAATACAAATATTGAAAAGTTTCTTCTTAACATAACAAAAGTTGTAGTATCACCAGAAGGGTTTGGATGATGTGTACAGTGATTTGGGGGAAGCTACAATATATGAGAGTTTAGTTATTGATTTTCTTTTGTGCTATAATTTTTCGTTATTGAAATTTGTTGATGGTCCCTGGGCACTCGTCTCAACGCCTAGTGTCCATAGAGATCAATGTTGTCGGAGCAGCGCAGAGGACGGCTTATTTAGATAAAAATGAGGTTGTAGTTCGTTGTGTGAGCTACTACAGTTGTAAAGAGGCATTGGCTGTGTTTTAAAAATGTCCCAACGCGGGAGGCGCGAATCTGTGAATATGTTGCTAACTTTACTGCAGTCTTCATTTTTCGGTTAATGATGGTGACGATTATTATTATTATTGTTAAGTGTATTTAGTGTTATACGTATAAGTATCACTACTGGTTCCTTTGTCAATAATGATAATCATCGTAAAAAAAATATCATGAATAACATTAATTGGTTAAAGTTTTTCTCAGCTTTCACTCGGCTGCATGTGAGCTCGTACGTCAGCGGGGGAGAGCTTTGGAGGATGAGTGTGAGGCTCAACATGCGAGCCTGCCCGCTACTGCGTGTCTTGGCGCAAACCCATCCCTTATGTTTCTTCTCGAAGTCACTCTCAGCAAACGATGAGACAGTTAACGTTTTCATCTTTTGTCCTGTCCTTCTTCAGCTCAGGTATGGAACTATATCTTTCATTCGCGTCCCTCCTCTGCAGGCTGACTGACTCCCAAACTTCCAAACGCTTTCGGTTTCTTTTTTTTATTTTTATTGTTTCATGGCTAGGCGTAGACTTGCTCTGACAAACTTTCCACGAATGCAAACAGATTTGTAGACTTTGACTTGTCGTAATGATCGTATTGTTTGTGCTTCGATCAAGCGCCCTGTTATTCTGAAATTGTCCTAACACAGTCCTGTTTGCAGGAAGCGGTTTAGGCAAGTTTTTTTAACTGAAAGGCAAATTAGGGCAGACTCTCGCTCCACTTTAACATTCTGACTAGGTTTATCATCTGTTTATTATGTTTCTACTCAGAGACTTGCAAGTCTTAAAGTCTGCAGATGCCATTTGTTTACTAAGGCAAGATGGTGAATAAAGAAATGGTTTCGCTGAAGTATAACAGGATTAGCCAAAGACCTGCGGGGGATAATACACGGAAATTAAAGATTTGATTTAGTTTTCCCCTCTACAGATACATCAAAGTTTCTTTTTGATGCATCTGTAGAGGGCGACACATGTATTTGTCTGGACATACCTATATTATATTCAATATCATGACGGCTACAAACCATTACTTACAAACCAGAGGAACAAACGAGTGATAGAGCAAGATTCTTGAATTATCTCATTTTGCAGTTAGATGGTCAATACATATCCCTGAAAAATATCTTGTACTATTAGAAAGCAAATAAATAACATCACTGTTAAGGTTTTCAAATCATCATCATAATTTCAGTCCTTCAGTGACTTGTGTGGGAATGTAGCCTATGTAATGTAACATGTAATGCAATCCCGTTTACTCACTTTTAAAAATTTGTAGAAATGCCAAAGAAAAAAGAAGACCCAAACAACTGTCGTTGTTTGGGTCTTTAGTCTCCCAATCTGCTTCACTGTATAAGGGATCATATCTATTTTATTAGTGTGTGTGTGTGTGTGTGTGTGTGTGTGTGTGTGTGTGTGTGTGTGTCTCAGTGAAATAAAAAGTTTGTGGCAGAACATCTTTACCAATTAAATGTAATCTTTATTAAATTTAATGGTAGTGATTTCCTTAACTCTGTCCTATTTTAAACATCCCTTATCTTCTATTGTAATCTTTGTATGAATTTTCATTTTTGAATTCATAAATAGGTCAGTCTGATATAAGGCAGGGAATTAAAAGCTTCTGAAGAAAGGAAATGTGGATCCATCTATGCTTCTGAAAGAAGGGAATGTTTTCAGACCTATGTGTTCTTGAATATAAACCAATTATATTTGAACTGCAAATTATACAAGACGTTTCACTGAAGTTGACCATAAGTGCAAAATGAGACAGGATTTTGTGTTCACTAGCTCTACTCACTATAGTGATACCAAGAGTTCTGAAAATACTGAAGTATCTCTGACCAGCAGGACATAAAGAGAGAAAACTGTTTCGCACCAATTTACTATTATGATTTCAATGCATCACCTAGGTGCATTTCTTGTGCTTTAGCTTTGCTTTCAAATGTATGAACTTTAAAAGACTCAATGCAAGCACTTTGGTTTCAGCAAATCATATACACTGTACAAATTGACTAAATTGATTGATATCAGTTTCAGATAAAACATTCATAATTATTTTTAGAAAGTATCTTATGAATCAAACACAGGTCTTATGGTCACAGGTGGATGTGCTGTGATGAGACTGGTCTGAATAAGTGACTGTATTGCAGGGCTGGCTCTTCAAATTCAGTGTTACCAGTGTGAGGAGATGATGCACGACTGCTCCACACCAGAATTCATAGTAAACTGCACAGTGAATGTTCAGGACATGTGTCAGAAGGAAGTTCTTGTGAAGGATGATGGTAAGTCATAGTTCTTGATTACAAATGATTTCACTCCATCTGTTGGAAATGGTGCAATTTATGGTGCAATTTATCCAGAACATCGGTGTAATGGGTGTCGTACAGACCCAGTTGCAGTACAGTGGACTCACAGACTGTTGTAAAGTTAAACTCTTTAATAAGTCTCTGACAGGCAGGCAAACAGATCACAAACCGGCAAACAGGAATCAGGAGGGAACAGGCTGAACTCTTGGTCAGGGACAGAAGGCTGGGTCGATTTACTAGGAGGCATACGAGCAGGGGAATCAGGGACAGGCAAGGTCGGTACAGAGAAGACTGGCAGGTAAATGCTGGAAAGTCTTGCATGGCAAAGAACAGTATGGCAAGGAGTGAGTGTGGCGCTGGTGATTATATACACTGGACTGATTGCATGAGGTCAGAGGTAGCTGTTTGCACAGGTGAGTAGAGTCACTGATGAGGTGGGTGTGGCTGATAGGCTGAGGGAGGCAAGGCAGGATCAGAGGAACTACTGAGGGCTTAAAGATAAGACTGTGACAGAACATTACTTTTTACTTTAGGGTTTTCTGATCTATGCCTTAAGCAGAAATCAGTTCATCTGAGTTAAATTGATGCAGGACCCTTACAGTGCACTTTAACTATCATTAGAGTAGGAAAGGCTTAACTGTAGGTCAGTATTTGAAATGATTGGCATAAATGTAAACTGTTTTTACAGTAAGATAAAAGCTAATATCGTGCAAATTATAATCTAGTGTGTGGCTTGTGAGAACTTGATACTTATCGGTGTATCACTGCATGATAGAGACATACTATTGAAGCCCCCGAGGTGCAGAAAAAAGTTACTTTAGGGCTAAACAAGACACACTGATAAATATACTGCCAATACATTAACATGTGAAGCTGTAGTCCACCAGAAATACAAGAGAATAAAGTTTGTTGGAATTACATTGTCTTTCAAAATAAAACAAGCAAAATATACGTCATTTTATACGAAAGTTTTGTTTTTCGATTTGTGGTTGCAACTAGTGATTTGTTAGCTTGCACTCCAGGGCCACTGTAGGAAAAGATAATTATGCTCTAAATAGGGTTCAGTGTCTTTCAGCCTGTGTTTGTTTTGTCTCAAAAAGTAGCTTTTTAGTACTTTTTTTTCCACTGCTCTGTCCAGTACTGAAGACCAGTCCAGAGCCCACAATGTCAACTGATAATTTAGCTTTGCTTTCATTTGAAATCTCTGCTCCCCATTAACTTTACATTCTTAACCATTATTTCTCAGTCATTCTTTCTTTGGTTGAATCTCTTTGTTACATCCCCCCCCCCCCCCCCCCCCCCAGGGGAAGGAAGGAGAGAACCTGACACCCTTAATAAAGCAGAGTCTTTATAAAGTGAGAAAAAACAAAACGAGGTTTATTGCTCTTCCAAAAGACAAAGAAGGCTCAACAACTGTTGGGGAGAAAGGGGCCGATAGGTTGTGCCAAATCAAAGAAATCACCTAAACAAAACAGGGCCTAACTAATAGTACCTTTGAAATAAATAAAAAGAAAAGAAAACCCTGTCCCTCCCTAAGTCAATTAAGATTCATAATGATACAATGGTGGCACCAACCTACTTAACTAGGGTATTTAACAGAAATCCACCTGCGTGACGAAGGTGTACAGGGTACACGTCACCCCTCTGTTCATTGAACTCCACTGGTTACCTCTGGCTGCCCGTATCAAATTCAAGTCCCTGATGCTAGCCTACAAAGTGCTTAAGGGTACGGCTCCCATCTACTTGAATCCCCTTGCAAAGGCTTATGTCACAACTCGATCACTCCGGTCATCAATGGATTGTCGTCTAACAGTGCCTTCACCACGCTTAAGACAATCCAGACTGTTTGCATGTGTCGTTCCAAGATGGTGGAACGTCCTACCAAGCGCCACAAGAACAGCAGAGTCCCTGTCTGTCTTCAAGAAACTCTTGAAGACCCACCTCTTCAAAGAGCATCTCCTATCCTACCCCTAACCCGTACCTCTACCCCCCCCCACAGCTCCTTCGGTAGTCCCTCTACCTCTATCTCTTGCTGTCACCACTGACTCTGATCAGTGTTTCTCCTCTATATAGCTTATTGTCATAGTGATGAGAAATGTAATATTGTGTCTACTCTGTTAATCGCTTTGGATAAAAGCGTCTGCCAAATGCATAAACATAAACATAAACATAAACATAAACATAAACATACCCCAACTTACCTAGCCCACAATCTCCCACCACAAACCTCCAAACAAGCTGGCACAATGATAATCCAGACTCCCAAAGAATGTAGGTCCTGCCAGCCAAACGCCTGCATGTTAGCTTGATTGGACATTCCAAATTGCCCTTAGGAGTGAATGAGTGAATGTGAGTGTGCATAGTTGTTTGTCCTTGTATGTCTTGTGTGTGGCCCTGCGATGGACTGGCGGACTGTCAAGGGTGTACTCTCACCCATTGACCACTGGGATAGGCTCCAGAGATAAGTCTTCTCAGAAATTAGTATTTTTGTATATGGGAAGTGTTTTGCAACATTTGATAGATTCCTCAAGTTGATAAAAGCACTGGGTGAAATTCACATTAGTATGGACAACCTTTAAACCAGAAATTGAGACACCCAACATAAACACCTCCCCTTGATCAGGGGTTCTTAACCTCCGTGGCCTCAGGGCATAAATTTTAAAGTAAGAATTGATCTATCCATATATCATAATTTCTGACAGATTTTTCTTATGTTTATATTTAATAACTGAGCTAAATCCAGTGTAATAAGCTGAAACATTGTCAGATACATGATGATATAGTGTACTCATCAAACTACTCCATTATATATTTTTTGGAGCATTTGGACATTCTAAACACAGACAGATGTGTTCTGTGAGCAGAAAATATAACGCATAAAAATTTTCCATTTTTCCGCCGCTTATCCGGGGTCAGGTCGTGGGGGCAGCAGCTGAAGCAGGGAAACCCAGGCTTCCCTCTCCCCGGCCACTTCCGCCAGCTCCTCCGGGGGGGATCCCGAGGCGTTCCCAGGCCAGCCGGGACACATAGTCCCTCCAGCGTGTCCTGGGTCTTCCTCTGGGCCTTCTCCCGGTAGGACGAGCCCGGAACACCTCACCAGGGAGGCGACCAGGGGGCATCTGATCAGATACCCAAGCCACCTCAACTGGCTCCTCTCCACGTGGAGGAGCAGTGGCTCTACTCTGAGCCCTTCAAGGATGGCCGAGCTTCTCATCCTATCTCTAAGGGAGAGCCCAGCCACCCTGCGGAGGAAACTCATTTTGGCCGCTTGTATCCGCGATCTCGTTCTTTCGGTCACTACCCAAAGTTCGTGACCATAGACGAGGGTGGGAATGTAGATCGACCGATAAATTTGCCCGTAGGCTCAGCTCTCTCTTCATCACGACAGACGGGTACAGCGCCCGCATTACTGCAGACGCCGCACTGTTCCGCCTATCGATCTCACATAAAAATAAATTACCTATTATGAGCACATCCATTTTTTTAAACACTGTGATTGGTTTGAGTTGGGATACAAATATGACGCTTTTCCGAGCCAAATGAATTGTGACACTGCACTGTCAGGTTAACATTGTATATTCTCTTAGTATTTAAATCTGATAGGATTTCTATGCTCTTGTATGTAGGAGTGATCACTTTCTCATTTGAAGGAAAAAAAGCTTTTGTCATTCTTAGATATCGTGGGCTAAGCTAAGTGCACCTGCAAAGAAGAGTCCTGTCTAAGTGGAATCAATAATCAAAAAGAAGAACGACCCACAGTAAATTTTATAAATTTTAGTATAATCTCTCTCTCTCCCTCTATACATATAGTCAATTTGGAACACTGATCTGGTGAAAGTTTTTCTCCCCAATAACAAAATTATGAGAGCCACCATCATAGACTTTTAAATCATGGAAGTGACTCAAAATAATGAACTATCCAATAACCAGAGTAACTCTTTTTCAGTTTCTTTGTACAAGTGTAGAAAAAATGGTATTTCACAAAAGCTGTCAAAAAACCTTTAAGAATTTTGTTGTCACAATCTGGGTCCCTTTGTCTCACCACCTGATGTCGCCAAAGTCCCTCTTCCTTTTGTTGTCTGTCTCCACCACCTGTTCCCTATTGTCATGTGATTGCCTCGTTAAGTTAGAGTATTTAAACCCGGTGTTCTGTTGCCCTCCTTGTTGAGTCTTCGTTGGTTCCCCAGTAAGTCTCGTACACTTCTTGCTCTTTTGCCTCAAGTCTCTTTTTGTTCTTTGGGTCTTATATCTGTTTGCCCTTGTGGAAGTACTTACCTTTTGGACGCATTTTGTTTTTGAGATCTTACTACCTGTGTTCTGGACTTTTTACCTTCTATTGGAAACTTCTGAGCGTTTGATTATTATTTTTTGTAAATAAACTCTTTTCCTCGTTCGCACTTGCCTGCGCTTGAGTCACTGTCTAGGCCTCCGTGGGTCAGGAGATTGCTTCCCGCCTGCCACCTGGGAGACCCGGGATCAATCCCCGACCCTGACATTTGTTAAATGGCACACAAGTGTACAGTTTGCTGTCTATCTAGCAACTTGTCTGACTGATTGCTGTGTGACCCATACTCGTGCGGTGGATAGTGAGTCCTCAGTATCCCAAGATGTTACACACCATATGAAGCAGTGATGAAAATAATATTTCTCTGTGTTTTCAATTAATAAGAAATGGCTGGGGCCGATGTGCCATATTGTAACAAGTTGTGCAGCTGATTTTTATTTTTATTTTTTATTTATTTTATTTATTTATTTTATTTATATAGCTGATAGTGATGAAAACTCAAGTCTCTATAGCTGAGCAGAAAAATGTGTTGTGTATGACAGAAGAACTTTTTATATAGATTTAAAGCTTGAGTTCACCAGTTGAAGGCCTTAAAAGTAACTCAGTAACTTATTGAATAACTTTGTTGTTTCAAGGGCAGTGGTTCAATATCTCCATTCATAGTGAAGACTCGGGATGGAAACTTTACAGAAACATTATAACCTTCTTGTATTTTTGATAATGAAATACCTCATTTCCGGAGGCAGAATCAATCTTAGAATCTGCCAGGATCCAGTTTACTTGAGATATCTTAAATTTTAGCCTGAAAATATCAAATTAATACATATTTACCAAACCAGTCTAGAATCTGCAACAACGGCTAATCCCTTCATAGCCAGTGCTCCTTCAAGAAGGATACCACAGACTTAATGGTAATCAGATCTCTATGATTTCTTACTTATTGTGTAAGTTTCAGAAATGTTATTGTTGTGTCATCACTCATTTTGAAGTGTGTTGAATTCAGAGAGTTTTCAAATACTGTAGTTTTCCAAACCGCATGTTTAAGTTTTAAAGTAAATTTTACGTTCAGAGCAGGGAAATTGACTTTGTGACTTGTTATGTTTAATAATTTCATTATCTGTACTCAAATTATCATTGATTTGTGGTGTGGCTGTAGATTATAGGTTTTTTTGCTTATTGCATGGTTCTTCAACCACCATTTGTGTGTGACACAAGAGAGTTGGGATCAAATATATTTAAATAAGCAATCAAGCATTTCCTGAAAAAACCCCATCAATCAGCCATAGCCATCTGCTAAGTATTGAGTGTGCCCTTCTGCCAAAACAGTTGTGACCTGTCAAGACACTGACTCATCAGTCTATGAGAATTAGTCGCTGCATCTGGCAACAAGCAGATTTAGCAGATCCGTAGTTCGTTTAAGATGAATAGGCCCTCTGTGAGTGGAACCTGTCTGGCAAACACATCCTATGAACCTTCGATTGGTTTGAAATATTTAAGGTCAACACCTTGAACTATTTCGGCTCCAATCATTCGTGAATCATTACTTTTCAGTGTGGCACATCAGAAGTGGCTAGAGCCATCAGGGATAACAGTTTGTAAAAGGGTGTGAGCTTGGTCAGCAATATTTTCTATTAAGCTGATATGGGTCAAATGTAAATGACAAAGCATATAGTTTTATCTCTATAAAACATTGCTGCCTTTGGACCAGGTCACCTTCTTCTATTGCTCCATGTTCCAGTTTTAACTTTCACATTCCCACTGGGGTAGTCTGCACAGGCTTGCTTGCCCCCATGCAGAGGGCTAATAAGGTGCATGTCTTATACAACATGTACATCTCATAAAACCCTAACTCTCAGGTACAAACTTTATTCCTCTTTTTCTCCATAAAGCAATTGTGCAGTCTGTGTTCAACTGTGCAATCAATTGACTTTCTAGAATTATTAAGGACTTAGTTCAGATATGTAAGTGCTACACGTGTTTGGAAAATATCTAAAGATCAATAAATATCTATTAAGATTAAAATGTACAGTCATGGAGGAGCACCCATGAGTGTTGCTGAAAAGGGGCTGGTGTGCTTAATTAGTTGGCTGGCACTTACTAAGATGATAGGAGGGATGGGGTTGGCAAAAGCGGTTTAAGTTAGGTTTTTGTTCTATTATTGTTGGATATTTTGGTTTAAATAAAGGGATAAGGGATGATGCCATTGAGTATGTTAGGATTGCGTTTATGTGTATTGTGTATTGAATGTTTTTTAAGTGTCCCAATTGTAATACAGTAGATCATTCCCATGGTTGGCACTGAATGGGTATCACCACAGTTTTATGGCCATAAAAGGCTGTTTCAACTGGAAGGAGGATGATCTTCATAAAATAAAAAAACTTGATAATTACAGGGATCAGAGTGACTTTACTTATAAGTAAAATGCTTGGATTTAGTTTTCATCTATTATTACTAACATAAAGTAATGCCAAGTTAATGCAGATGTCAGTTGTGACCAGTCTGTATTTTAAGCAAACACTGTCACGAAAGATTCTACTAGGTGTTGTACAATTGTACAGTTTTTAATATGATCTCAAGAAAAAGTTCACCAACAAACAGATAAAAACTAATTCTCTAATATGTCCACCCTGGAAATGTCGACAGGCCATCACAGGGCCATATGTAGTATAATTATACATTTTCAATTTCTATAGAGGAATATCAAACTAAAATACAAATGAGCTGACAACCATGTAGAAAGTTTAGAACGTTTCTTGTAGTTTGGCAGGAACTTAATTGATTTGTCCACATGCAAAATTGGTAGGTAACCAATGCTGGTAATTGGTAGGTGAACTCAGCAGACAACATAGACAGAAAGTCAAAGGCAACCATTCAGTATTCTGAGTGCAGAGTGATATGTCGCTTTGTGACATGTGTAAGAGCGCATGACAGAGGGGGATGGAAGACACATTAAGGAAAGAATGTAAAAAAACAAATAAAATTACTTGAATAAATTAATACTATTAAAAAAACTAACAGTCTTAATTAGTTAAAAGATACTGTCATTGCAAGGTCTTGTGGCAGTAAATAGTTAAATTGGTCATGAATTGTGTACTATCAAGTTTGATGACAATAACCCATCTGCCTCCAAACACAGAAAACAATTCACTACTGAAAAATTATCTTAAATTTGCCAAGTGTCCATACAAGTACAAGGGTGAGAGGATAATCTAAACCCACTGCAGTTTGCTTACAGCTCAGGAAGATGTTTTGAAGATGCAGTTGGGACTATGAATAATTTATGATTTTAATCAAAAGATGGAAAATGTTTTTATCTGATTACATGCTCATTTTGCTGGTAATTTCCACCGGTATTGTTATTTAGGCTGGTTGCGGGGTCAGGTTGTACTGGCTAACTCTTGTTTTACAACACCCACCTGAAGTTAACAGTTCCTTTGCCCATCTTTTATTCATTTGTGTTTCATCTGCTTTCAATTGCATTTAGCCATACATTTAAGTAGACAGGTTAAGCCTGGCTGACTGATTTAAACAGAGCATCAACAACACATGATACTAAATGGTGTTCTTCAGACACTCTCATCTCTTCCACTAGATTATCTCAGGACTGCGTCCTTTCACCTTTTTTTATACAAATGAGTGCCACAGCCACCACATCAGTCATAAGATTTTTTTAATTTGCGGACAGCTTGTTTGCTGGGCAGTGACAATTCTGATCACAAACCCATAGTGAAGGAATTCAGTTATTTGTGCAGGTCTTCCTTTTTCAATATCAACACAAGCAAAAAAAAAATCTTTATTGACTTTTGGTGGAATCCGTCAGATGTCTCTTGTCAGCATAAAGAACCAAGCCTTGGAGATAAATACCTCAACAGTCACTTGGACAACAAGCTGTCCTTTGACCTTCATGTTGATGCTGTGTAAGATGGCTCATCAGAGCATGTACTTTTTTAGAAGCTTTATAGTTTAATGTTGACTGTACTTTTATGAAAGTGCTTTACACTCTGTTTTTATTTTTAAGAGAAAAATAACCCTACCTACAAAGAAAACAAACTGGAGGGGATTGTAAAACAGTTTGGGTTCATTCCAAAGATTAACTCATTCATGATCTCTCTTGCCCGTATCGAACCAGAGTCCTTTGCAAGGGCCATTCAATCCTAATGGCAACCCCTTGGCTCATGAGTTCCTGCTGCTTCTGTCAGGGCAGAGGTACACGCAGGCAAAATTCAGGACGAACAGATACAAACATTTTGTTCCTTTGCTGCTATTTTATTTAGTTTTGCTTTGTCAGTGTTGTTCCGCATAATTGTTGCAACGATTGAATGAGTGCTTGCTGCAGACCATATTAGTGCTTAAGGTTCAAAGATTCAAATTCAAATTAAGTGTATTGACTTTGTCTCAAGGGCGGAATGGTGGTGTGGTGGTTAGCACCATTGCCTCATAGCAAGAGGATTCTGGGTTCAAACAGGACCTTTCTGTTGGAGTTTGCATGTTCTCCCTGTTCTCCGGCTTTTTCCCATTGTCCAAAAACCTGTGCGTTAGGTTGATTGGACATTCCAAATTGCCCTTAGGAGTGAGTGAGTGTTTGTGGTTGTTTGTCCTTGTGTGTCTCTGTGTGGCCAAGCCCCCCCCCCCCATCTTTTTTGAAAAAGATTTGTGCGTCCCAGTTTGATTCCATAAAACTACAGAAATATTATTCTCTATTACCTCCTTTCATCTGTTTCACTGCTCTTTCTCTCACATTAGTTACACACATGCTCTCACAAACAGGTAACACTCAGGTTATTTCATAGCAATCCTTATGTCCCCGTTTCTTTCTTTCTTTCTTTCTTTCTTTCTTTCAGGGATACACTACCGCAAGTCCTGTGCTTCATCGGGTGCATGTCTTATTGCTTCCTCTGGCTACCAACAGTTCTGCACTGGCAAGCTCAACTCAGTGTGCATTACCTGCTGTAATACGCCACTGTGTAATGGACCACAACAGAAGAAACATCCCCAGCCATCTACTGCCATTACTCTGAAACCACTGCAGCTGCCTGTCTTTTCTCTCTACATTCTCCTCCTGCTGCCACCCATCCTTTGCTGACACTCCTCATACACAGATTTAGAATATGTCTTCAAAATCTTCACACACTTAAAAGTAATAGTTGTAAACTGTTTACTGTTTTACTTTAAGCCAAGACATTCATATTTGGAAATTGACTTATGTGAGCAAACTTTACACAGTGCGTGTTTTTGAGTTTTTGGCTTCTACTGCACCTTGCTTGTAGAGTTTCAACAGGAAAATTATTTTAAAAAATAGAAAGAATTCTAACACTATTTGTGATGTAATGAACATGGTCATATTGCTATGGCTGCCTCATTGCTATGGCTGCCTCATGACTGCCAAGTGAGTTAAAGTGGAATATTGTAGACTAAACAGCTTTTCATCAGAAATAGTCACTGCAGAGACAAGAAAAAGTAAGTTTTCTTAAAAATTCATCTATTTTTTACTATATGAAAATAAATGTTCCAATTTTCCTTTCTGCAAATGTTGAATAAAGAGAGGAAAGAGCCAGTAAATAAATTCCCCTTATTTCTGTTTGTTTGATGGAGAATCCTGTGATGATATAAAAATAAACCACTTTTTCTCAACTTTAAGATCTAAAGTAGATTTTATTTTAAGTGAGTAAGGAAATAAGGAAACACAATACTTCTGTAAATATAAAGGAACTAAATCAGGCTTGATAGTATTATTCGGAAAGCAGTACTTTTACAATAAGTATTATGAACCCAAGTAAACTCAAAATAAAAGACAGCTTTCTAGGTGAGTTGATAATTCACCATAGAAAAGGCTGCGCTGCTTCTATCTACTGAGTCCATAGATGCATAATAAGGTGCTGTGACCATGGGATGCTATGGCAGAAATAGTACATTTCATAAGTTTAGGTTGCAACTAAAATTCAATCCAAAGCAAAAAACAGATCTGACTCAAACTCATTTCCATGGATGAAGGTAGACATGGTTAGCTATCCATAACGACGAACGGGCTGATGAATAGTGGCACGGATGGATGAAAGTCATGAATGGCTTGCAAGATTTTTATGACATGTAAGTATCAACATGTGAGCTTTCAAAGCAACAGCTTGATAATGGAAACAGTTACTTGTGAATGTTAACCCTTTCATGGATTTAGATAATTTAAATACCTGTGCAATGTAGTGACCACTATGTATGAAAGGGACAATGCCTTATAGGTCTGCAGGAACTAAAATTCATATGAACTACTGCCAAATGATAAATTAGTCTCCTGTGAAAAGGGTAGTTGCAGTGCTCATCGTACCATCATTTTTAGTCCTTTGAAAACTTCTGCTTAAGAAATTAGGTGACAAATGTATGGATATATACGGGCTAACGGGCTTCATGCCACCAAAACATTTAACCTCGTCAGATCAGAGCAGTTGTATCTGTAGATACTGCGTAGTTCCGACCAAGGTAATGTCGTCTGTTAAACAGAACATTTTGCTATTTTAGAATACTGCAAATTATATCATTACTCCAGAGTCCAATTTATGGGCTGCCTAGCTTTTTTTCAGTTAGATGAGGAGGTTTCTAAGGCTGCAGAGCTGGTGCATTTGGTCTTTCATAGTGGAAATGTAAAGTATCTTGGACTGGTGCGAGTTTTTTTAGAATTCCTCAGTAGGTATGTTTCAGCTATGACCAACATTGTACCATGATTATTTAAAGAATGAGAAGCTTATCTCAACATTAATTAAGATGAAACAACTTTTTCTGCTGAGACACGTTGCACACCGATTTGCTTTTTTAATTGAGTTGGTGCCCTTTTATTAGCTTTTGCAGTTTGGTTATGGTAATTTGTCATTTTTCAGTATGTCTCTGTAAAGATCTTTTTACTGTGGCTGTTTTTTAAAAATGTGTATAGGGGATGTAAATTTAATGACCAGTGACTGTACCCTGGTGATGTGTTCGGGAGTGTAAATGCAACACAACACAAACATCTCTGCTCCCGCTTTTAAAGTTTAGTGCTTTACTCAATATTTCACTCAATAAATCTATGACCATGGTCTCTCACCGGAAAAGGGTAGAGTGCCTTCTCCGGGTCGGAGCGGACGTCCTTCCCCAAGTGGAGGAGTTCAAGTATCTCGGGGTCTTGTTCGCGAATGGGGGTAGGGAATGTGAGATCGATAGGCAGAACAGTGCGGCGTCTGCAGTAATGCGGGCGCTGTACCGGTCTGTCGTGATGAAGAGAGAGCTGAGCCTAAAGGCGAAGCTCTCAATTTATCGGTCGATCTACGTTCCCACCCTCGTCTATGGCCATGAACTTTGGGTAGTGACCGAAAGAACGAGATCGCGGATACAAGCGGCCAAAATGAGTTTCCTCCGCAGGGTGGCTGGCCGCTGCTCCTCCACGTGGAGAGGAGCCAGTTGAGGTGGCTTGGGCATCTGATCAGGATGCTTCCTGGTCGCCTCCCTGGTGAGGTGTTCCGGGCTCGTCCCACCGGGAGAAGGCCCAGAGGAAGACCCAGGACACGCTGGAGGGACTATGTGTCCCGGCTGGCCTGGGAACGCCTCGGGATCCCCCCCGGAGGAGCTGGCGGAAGTGGCCGGGGAGAGGGAAGTCTGGATTTCCCTGCTTCGGCTGCTCCCCCCGCGAACCGACCCCGGATAAGCGGAGGATAATGGATGGATGGATGGAAATCTATGACATCAATTTATGACATTATGAAGCGAGAGGCTATAAAAAAACTTTACCTAAAACTTTATTGCACGATTGATATCGTGTTTAGTGTTTACAAGAAAAATGCATGCGCCTATTTGTGAAAGCACAGAACAACATTTGTAAGTATTGCTTACTGTGACTTATTAAAATCTACAAGACCTTATATTTCAGTCTCCAATGGTACATCTGTGTGTATTTTAAGAACTGAATCTGACACTTCTTTGAGGCCGAGGGACTTCTGAGTATTTGAAGCTACTCCAAAGTCACTTTGTACTTGAAATGTCGTGGTGGTAGAGACACTTATCTTTTCACCAGCTGTAGTGCGGCTTGTCCTGTTACGACGCAGCGACTTGAGCAGCAAGGGCTGTAGGGAGTGTGCTGAATCTGCCCGTGGGTGCTTTACTGTACGCTTATTGATGTGTTCGATTGTGAGGTGGCACCGCAGCACCTGGAGAAACACCTCCCTGAACTGTCTGGAGGAGAGGTTGTAGAGGAGTGGGTTTACGACAGAGCTGAGGTAGAAGAAGGTGTCTGCCACAGGGTGAAGGATAATGTAGCTCCTGAAGTACAAAAGGCTCCATTCAGACTTTGGTAGAGCGGCCATCATAAGACGACGAATCTGGTTTGGAAGCCAACATACCATCAAGGATCCCACAATCAGACCTGAAATACATTAGAAAACCATGAAATGAGAATGAGAATGATTGTTCCTCTCGTTCCCCACACTCTGAATCTGTTATAGCCTTTTCACCTTTGACAATGATTACTGCAACTCTGTTCTATTCGGGATTCCTCAAAAATCCCTCTATCATGTCAAAACACTGACAAACGAGGTGAGGGAAAAGGCGAAAGGATGTGTCCAAAATGCAATGACCAGGGAGGGAACCCTAAAAAGGGCAGCAGTTGCCAGAATACAAACTAAACTTGGAAAAACGAGACAAGACAATCTTGGCTTGATGGATGTTGGTGTCAATCAGTTCACCACACTGCCATAAAAGCATCTTGTCATCGCTATCTATAAACCTATGCACATAATAAATTAATAAATCCTGCTAAAACTGCTTTAAGTAAAATGACAACAATAATCAGCAAAAACGGAAACTGGAGCGTAGATGGTTTGGTATGGACACAGATTTTTTTTCTGCGTAAATTCCTGTGTTTGCATGCTGTTACAAAACTCGTATTTCACCTTATAATCCAGTCACCTGACAAATCTCGAATTTGTGCAAACAGTTTTACTAGCAAAAAGGGCTCCAATGTTTTGCCTTCTGATGTGACTTAGGCCTATTAGCTGTAAAAAAAGATTATCCCCAGAGCATGTGGTTGCCTAGCACATTTACTGATCTCATCATCATAGCTTTGTTTTTGGCCAAATGGCTTTTACACAACGTAAACAGAAGGTTAAAAAAAGGTCTTAATGGAAAATAGCACTTTGAAAATCTCCATGACACATCCATGACAAAAACCATCTGCACATATACAGACAGTTAAGACAGACAGACAGACAGACAGACAGACAGACAGACAGACAGACAGA
>CAJRST010001113.1:14946486-15060296 GCA_907169785.1 Menidia menidia
AGAGAAACCACACATATTGGGAGTTGGTAAATTCCACACAAGGCCTCATCTGGGCATTGGAAACAGGAACATCCTTGCTATTACGAAATAATGTAAACCAATAAATAACTATCAGCAAAACTGATGTCATAAAATCAATAACCTAAAAGTGTGAGGCTTAGCGTTGGAGAGCACACAATGATCTCTAGTGCAGTTTCCATTTAATTAAAATCCAACATGATTTCATCAATGACCATAATTGTAAAGAAAGAAATTTAAAAGAAAGAAATATATCAGTCTTTTCTTTTCTTTTTTCACATTTTGCCTTTTCAAGTGCCCAAAAAAACTATTTGTCCAAGGTCCTCACCAAACACGTGGAACATTTGCACCCATTCAGACTTGAATCATGGTCATAACATAAAATTTCCTCCTTTTAGACATGAACCCTGCAGATCTGCTTGTAATTTTCAAGGCCTTACCACTCAGGTTTTAAAACCTTTCCCTTAATTAAACATAACTAACATGAATACCTCACTTTTCTTTGTTGTTGTATATCATCCACCTGACCTTTATTCTGACTTTCTGTCTTTTCAGATTTATCTCTGTTGAAGCTGCCTACTGCTTAAGTTAATGGTTGACTTTGGCAATAACATACATAATGAAAATGACAGATCAAATATTAACTCTATTTTAAAGTATAGCCAATTGGATTTTCTCAAAATGTAGATTTTGCTCACTCTCTTAATCATTCTCCTAATCTTGTGTGAACACTGAACAATAAACTGTTTTGTTATAACCCTGTCTTCTCTTCCCTTTTTTATATAAAGTTTCAGTTCACATTATTGATTAGAGAGCCAGGAAAGCCTTATAAAAAGCCAGTGTAGGCTGTCCTCTTTTGGTTGATACTAAATTTGACGAACTGGTTCTCTCCAACGATGTCCACCCCAGTGCCATGTTGTGTGTCAGAACATCCACCAACTCTTAGACATACAGATCAGCCTGATAGGCCTGACGCTGCTCAGTGCTCTGATGTTGATTATGATACTAAGGCGAGTCACATTCCTATCATGGCTATGTGCACCATGAGTAGGTGGGTTCTAAAAACAGCTTCAGGAAAGGCATATGTAAACACTACAACCAGCCATTACTCATCGGTTACTCATGACTGTTTTGTTTTCATTAGTTTTTCAATCCATAGGATAGCAAAACATGCCAAAATGAAACTTCTCATGAATCGCCTCTCTCTTTACACTCCTTGTACCAATGAATAAAAATTGTTCTCTTTAGCCCCTAAATGAACAAGTCAGTTTGCCTGCTAATCATTAATTAAAAAATCACGAATTCCGTCTATTAGCTTCATACTGTTCATCAATACAATGGAGATGCATCAGGGTGCTTTGTAATGAAAACAGCTACTGTTGGTAAGAGGTTGAGGAAACCATCAAGTGTTTTGATGAGTAAAGTCATATAGCAAAAATTCCAAAACTGTATCTTATAATAAGTATGTTTTATAGTAATCAACTGCACCCATAACCATTCACAAATGACAGCAAATGTTTAACTATGTTGCCCAAAACAGCTATTATTTATTCTGATACGACACCAGGTTAAAACGATATACCTGGATTTACATATTGTAATTCTGAGCCAAAGCCTATTTCTCTTTAGCATGTTTTATACACAAAACATAAGACAGTTCCTCCAACCTTTCCTCACTTTAATATGCAGGTCTCTATCATTTTTTGTAGCAGATCAAACTTTCAAACAGTCATAATACTAAAAACACAGCTTTTCTACTTTTGGCAAAATAAAAACAGAGATTGCACATTTGGGCTGTTGATTAAAAAAAATAATGGCATGTGGCATATTTTCCTGTTACTATTTTCAGTGGTTTAGGTCCCAAAATCATACAAAACAATGAGAATATGAATTAAAAAATTACACTAAATCAGAATCAGAATCTTTGACTGTGTGTAACTAGTTGTGTGTTGTTTTTTTAAATAAAATATAAAACCAACAACTTACCCAGAAAAATTATAGTCTGCTTCCTTGCTGTCTTGGCTTTTACACTTTCATGCTTGCATCCCCTTTGAGTTTCATTTATGCCTTTATCCAAAGGTTTCTGAAGAATCAGTATCATTGCGTGGCACATGAAGGCCACACAGATCAACACAATCATGTAGATGATGAAAGCTCCAAATAAACTGACCCTGTACATCACCCAGTGCTCTCTCAGATTGGTGCAGAAGGTCAGATTCTGGACGGGAGCGGCTAGTTGGTGGGGTATGTATCCCTCTGTGCCTGTAGCGATCAGCTGTGGTAGGGCTATCAACACTGATACCAGCCAAGCAAAGGTGATGAGGGTAGAGGTTCGTTTTCCAATCAAGGTTTTGAAGCGGAAAGGGTGGCAGATGGCAACATAGCGCTCAAAGCTAAGTGTGGCAACATTGAGGATGGTGGCATAACTGCAAGCCTCAAACAGGAAGTTGTAGATCTTGCAAGAAATGTTACCTGATGCAGATGTGAAGGGGAACCAGATGGCACTGTAGAGCTCCACTGGCATGCCAATAAGGAGCACCATTAGGTCAGAGCATGCAAGGCTAACCATGTGGTCAGTCACATTCTTCTGCAAGTAACCATTGCGCTTCAGCAGTTGAGTTACTCTGATGGTAACTGAATTACCCACAATACCAGTCACCAGCATGAAGCTATAGAGGACTGACAGGAAAATTTTAATGGCATAGTTTGGCTCAAGTTTACTCCAGTCTTTTTCGGCTATGCTCCCAGTTTCTTTACTCATGCTTGCAAAGTAGGGGACCAATATTATTTCCAGTTATTAACTAGCTTCTCAACTCTGCTGGGCACAGTCTGCGTGATTTGAACCAAGATCCAGAAGTAACAGCAAGTTGTACAGTAAACTTATTGTATCCAAATAAACCTGATTCTCAGAGGAATATATCTCACTGGAAAAGAAACAGAAATCACATTAGACATCAATTTTCAGTGGAAAACACAAGGACTCTTGCACTTTGTTGTTTTCTTCATACTCACTGCCTTATTTCAATAAAAATTCCTATGTGCAGTCCCTAGCCTGCCCCATTTCCTCATAGTCCTGATGAATAGATTAGATTCCTCAATGTTCCACAAGTCCTTGTACGGATTAAGCCGATTTCATTTCTGTCCCTCTGACCAAAGTGTAAGCCAACATTTAACTGATACAAATTCCCTCCTCCCACTGACAAGGGAAGGGCAGTTAAACATTAAACAGTTCCACCAGCAGTGAGCAGTGGGCGGGGTTTCATTTCTTGTCTTTGCTAATGCCCCTTCTGTTTAAATTTGTATTTTACTTACAAAATTACAGAGGTGGTTAAAAGAGGATAGAGTGAAATCTCTATGACTCAGATGTTTGCAGGTTCAAGTACATTAGGTCGAAGATTGTTTTTAGCAAAATTAAGAAAAAGGGCTATATCAGAGATCTGAAAAGTGACTTTAAAGGTGAAATTATTATGATTTAATATGTATTCATAAGGGCGGCACGATGGTGCGGTGGTTAGCACTGTCGCCTCCCAGCAAGAGGGTTCTGGGTTCGAATCCCGGGGGAACCAGGACCTTTCTGGGTGGAGTTTGCATGTTCTCCCTGTGTCTGCGTGGGTTCCCTCCGGGTTCTCCGGCTTCCTCCCACAGTCCAAAAACCTGCATGTTAGGCTGATTGGAGATTGGGGAAATTGCCCTTAGGAGTGAATGTGAGTGTGAGTGGTTGTTGGTCCTTGTGTGTCTCTGTGTGGCCCTGCGATGGACTGGCGGACTGTCCAGGGTGTACCCTGCCTCTCGCCCGTTGACCACTGGGATAGGCTCCAGTTCCCCCCGCGACCCCATGAGGGAATAAGCGGTATTGATAATGGATGGATGGATGGATGTATTCATAAGGTAGTACTTTTATTTTATTACTCCAAAAATACTGTGTTATCAGAATGTATAAATATTTGTGTTAAATAAAAAAAATTACACGAAGGCTAAATCAAAAGTATTTAAATGTATTTCCCAATGTACAGGAACATAACCTACATGCTTTGTTGATAATGGATATTGTAAGGCTCCCCAAGAGTTTCAGCTGTCGCTAAATTGACTTTTCATTCAGGGTTACGCCATCTCCCTGTTCCATATTGAGGTGCTGAACTAGCCTAAGGGCAATAGAAACTACTTTTTTGAGTCAAACCATTGTTATGTTTTGATTTAATTTTTTCTTGAATTTTTCAAAATTATTTAACATTTAATATGTATTTAAAATATAAATTAATATTTCCTTTTCAAAAATGACATCTATAAACATGGAAGGGAATGTTAACTTAAAGAAGGATGTTATCAACCAGATGGAAGGAAGAGTAGACACTAGTTTTGATGATAAATAAAACAGACAGGGAACTTCCACAAACAGGAAGTTGGCTTAAATCAGACAGAGCTGAGTAGGTGAGCAATAACCTCATTAGCAGGCTTTGCCTGGGCTATGTTCCCATGACGTTTTTATGGATTTTCCTGAAGTTTAAAAATAACCAGTAATTCATATGAAATCCTCATAGGAAAACAGCCTCTGATATCAGTCCCAAAAGCTTACATGTCTTAAATGTATTGTCATTTAAAAAGGGCCAATCTTCTTTAACTTCCCTGACTAATTTCTTCACTTTACTGTGTAAAATGAGAACATCAAATAAGAACGAATTATTTTACCATTTGAGTTCCCAGCAGCAACAACACATCTAAGTCTTTATCCTTTTTTTTCTGCATTTAATTAACTGACTGACAGAAAGTCTGCTCTCTCTGCTGCTCATACCATCTTTTTTCCTTGTTCTTCAAACAGCATTCTAATAGGTTTGACGGCTCCCACATTTTTCATAAATGCATTTATCATTGCTAAAGTGTGTTGTCACCTAGCTGTTGCTGTGTAACGTGGTACCAAAAAACAAAACACTGCTGTGCCATGGTCAAAACAATATCTCAGATATTAGCAGCCAATTGAAACCTTACAAAACCTTTCATACTGAAGTATGAAACGAGACTTGAAAAAATAATAGAGGTTGATCTGATAAAATTCACGTTAGCGTCACTACTCTTAAATTGTACATTTTCAGTAAAACATAATAGTAACAAGAAAAAAGAAGCTGGGATAACAAAATGTAGACCTAAAAAAAAAAAAAAAATCAAATCCATGATTTCGCAAGCACCATATGAAAACTCATGTATATATGCGATTTGTTTCAAATTAACTATATCTACAAATATATATATATATATATGCAATGGACCAAAATATTTTGTTTTGTCAATTAAACAGTTCAACTTGGTAATTTAGGCTTATCAGATTTTTATCACTTCTCCCATGTACAATTAAAACTGTAACGATGGACGTATAACAGGACGAGAATAACAATGACAGTTAACATATGAAAATCTCATAGTTAAAGATTTGCATACTTGTCTTGTATTGCTTTAGCTCTCTAAATGAAGCATCTTTATATCACCAAGTCAGAACATAGTATCAAAAATTACATGCTTTAAAGTTTTAGCAAGTACCAACACAACAAATCCTTATTTCAGCATTATTGCGTTACCTTTACTGTGATTCACTTTTTTAAAACTTGATCAGCACAGTCTTTTGATGAATATCTGGGCAAAGACTGAGTGCACATGATTGCTTATGTCCATATGGGCCATGTAACAGACTGATAACCTGTTGGGAATAAATTCCCAACTAAGGTATTATGTAAAATTATCAATCTGTATCTATTTCATTCTTTGAAGCTGAACAAACATGACCAATTTTAAAACTTAAGTCTGTAACCATTCTTTTCCCTTCCTGATGCTTTTTAACTTTTTGGATTTCATCTTTAAAGACGCCACTATTTTCAAACCTTAGAAAGTGATTTCTTATTTTTGCATGTCTAAAGATTTGTGATAAAATCATAAAGTGTTTTTGGCATTGTCACGAAGGCATCAGGCTAGAGATGGCTAATTGTCTTGTTCACTTGGCAAGATAATTAGAATATCTTTTTGCCTATTTAGCGGTCCATGTTCTGTCACATATTTTGAAATGATGACTACTTGTTTAACTTCTCCTCAAACATCATTATGATTATACATTTTTTTCTTTACACTGAATAAATAATTTAACAAAAAGCTTTGAAAACATGTTTTAATAGTGCATTGAAGTATGAAAACAGACTTGAAAAACAATAGCATTATTCAAGAGCTTAAGTTGGTAAAACGGAAGTTTCTGCCATTTTAAACAACAAAATGTAGACAAATAACCTGAGAAAGAATAAGGGAAAAAAAAAATCACCTCCATGATTTCACAAGCACCATTGGTAAATATACAAAAACTGATGTTCAAATGGAAAACATTGCTTTTTACAAAGGAACCACAATTACATAACTTTTTCAACTGAAATCATGATGATATAATTGAATGGATAAAAGTCCCAAAACATGGGCCGCAGCATAGCCTGATTGGGGGCCGCAGCGTGGCCTAATGGTTACAGCGGGCGGACCATGTGTGGAGCCTCTCCTCATAAGCGGGCGGCCTGGGTTGATTCCAAACCAATGGCCCCCTCCGAAGGTCTCCCCCTCTCTATCTCTGCCCCCCTTCCTGTCAAGCTACTGTCATTAAAGGCCACTAGAGCCAACAAAATCTTTTTAAAAAAAAATTAAAAGTCCCAAAACATACAATGAGCCAAACTATTTTCTATTTATCAATTAAAAATCTGAACTTGCTAATTTGCTCTCAATCAGCCTTTTGAAACTTCTCATATTTCCAACAGGCAGTTAGTCATGAGTGCAATTAAAACTGTGATGCACAATTTTTTCTTTTTCTTAAGATGAATGCAAAAACAATTACATTTCCCCTTTAACTGTTGTGTTAACATACTGGACTATCTGAGTAGAACTGCTGCTAAGAGAAAGTGCTTACTGTTTTATGAACCATCAAACACAGATAACAAACTTTTTATCTGAAGGAAAAGAAAGCCAATAACAAACAGCCAAAATGACACGGTAGCATCTCCATTTAAAACTAAAGACATTATGATTCAATTAAAACCAGCAGCAGTTATGATTTAAAAAGTTAACCATTGATTCCAGCAGAGTGACATTTGTATCGTCCGTAAAATCCAGCACAGACAGTGAAAAAGAGAAACCAAACAAGTTGTTTACATGAAGGATTCAATACGTTCTTGTTCAGCTGTAGTCAGTTATGGGGTTTATAAAACAAAGGAAACATCAAGATTAGTTTTTTTGTTTTTGTATGTTGAAATATGTCAAATCACTAGTGTGATAAATTTAAAGGAAAGTATTTTTAAGAGGTCCAAAAGAGCCCGAGCAGGGGCATATATTCGGCCATGCTTCTGACTGGTCATGAAAACAAAGTTACGTTGACTGACTTATCATAAAGGCATATCTGTGCATTTAAACCAAAGTTTTGCTTAGAAATTCCACAGAAAATTTCTGACAGTGTACAACTCTCAGGCTTTAGGTCATGAAATTCATGCCAATGTTGCACATACTGCAGATTTAGTTCTAGTCTCAAGGTATTGTTTTCACAGATTGACATCTGTACTGATGCACTGTCTCTGTAAAACAAGCAGCAAAAGTTTCAGACAAGATCAGTCTTCAGGACTTCACTGACATAAATTAAAATCCTCTCTAAAAATGAACTTAACACAGACATACTTTTCTGTTAGTGTTACGAATGAGTGTAAAATGTACAATTTTATTTGGTTACGTAACAGTGCTGTAAATACTGATGATACCCTACACCTTGTACCATCAGGATTCATTACACTGAAAATAAAGACTGAATCTCAGTCTTGCTGGCAGAAAATGAACGACAGAGGACTTATCTCAAAAACTGTTGTAAACAAATAAAAACAAAATTAATAGGAGGCACTGGGATAAGTACGTCAATTTTCCAGATTGTCAGGTCAACAGTGTCAAATCCACAGTGGCCACCTTTGGACACAAAAAAGAAAACGTGAAAAAAAACAAAAATGGTATAAAAGAAAAATATTACATTGTTGATATTTGTACGGATATTTATGGGAACATGCTTCTAGTTCTTAAAATTCCCCCCTAGTGTGAAACTTCTAAAAGTCATGATGTACAGGTTGACAGACAAGAAACAGAATGCCATTAACTAGAAAAAGCCTCCTATTGCTCTTGAAAAATGACTGATTGTCAGTGTTTTGTTTTGTTTTTAAATCTGTTATGCTGAAAATGTAATTAAAATTATGGGTTTTTCAGCATTGTCAAAAGCATTTTAGTAAATTATTTTACACCAAAGAAGTTTTTTGCATTTCCAACAATTAACTATCATTAATTGAGCTTTTACACAGGGCTTTTTTTTTTTTTTAACCAGAGCACAATTATGCCTCAGTTCTGTTATTTACTTGCACAATTATCCTTGTCCCTGTATAAATCCACAGAAGCTAAATAGAGTTAGTGACTTAAGTATATACAACAATGTGATGCTGTTTGAAAGTTGAAACAAAGTCTTAAATGAGCCAATTTTCTGTATACATCTATAGCCATCTGACACAATCAAAATAATTAATGTTATGACAGCAGCTTAATTGAAGTTTAGCTATATCAATATGCACATTTAAAAAAAAAACCTTTTAGGAAAATGATTCTTTGAGGATCTAGACACATTTGAGTCTAATTGAGCATTAACATGAGGTAATATTACATTCCAAAACCCAGTGTTCTCTTACATCTAAGGTTACAATGTTTATGTACTGCTTTATTCCCCTGTTATAGTTCAGGTTTTCCTTTACCAATAGAAAGGTGTCACATGCTATAAGATCGTCCTTCTTTTTGACACAGCAATTTACTATTCCATTATGCACTTCTTCCAAAACAGCCACTAGTCTGCATCATTCTCCACTGACACCTTTATTAGAAACCACATACTGAGTCTAAAATACCTTTCTGTTGTGCTGGCAATAACTATGCAAGACTGGGAGGAAAATTAAAAAAGTTCTCTAAACTCACTGACAAAACAAGTGATTTCCTTATGATTCAGACTTTGTGAACTGGGTGACCCACCTTTGGACTAAAATATTTATCTGGTGAACATCCTGTCCAGCTCATAGTCTCTTTTAATGGCAAGGATGTTTAAATTTCATCCTATCAAACATACCTTAACCTGGAGACATGTTCAAGCATGGAAGAGGTTTTTTGTTCTTTTGTATATTTAGTTTTACCTTTAATCAATCCAACTGATCGACATAACTGCTATTTACACAGACATAACATGCATAAACAGAAGTCAACCACACAAAAGAAAAGTTCAGGGAAACTTGACTGGTTACTTACTTTTTTTTTTACTTTTGGATCATGAACAGAATATCCCTTCACTGGGGGAGACTGTGTTTAGTGGAATAAGGCTTTCGCACTGCTCACTGTCTTCTGGTAGCCTGGGGAGGAGGATGTACTTTCAATCTATCATAACCATAATATTAACAATAAACATTATTCTAATCCATTATTCAATTCCCTTTAATAACAGACCTTAAATACAAACACACTCTCATTTATTACCTTTATAAACCGTAAGAGTTTTAACTTTTAAAGGCGTCAGACTGAGGGGTTTGAAAGTTCTCCTGATAAATAAGCTCACTTCCACACTTTTTTTTTTTAACTACACAACATGGACTCAGATTTGTGTGCATTCATGCCCAGCAATTTCTTTGAAGAGGCTTGAATAACAACACAAGAATAATTATCATCCCGTCCTGGAAAATAACTGGAAATTAACGTTTGGATTAAACAATGACATTTTCTAAAAACCCCTTATACTGGGCAACTCTGGACTGCAAATGTGTTATCTCTGTCAGTCATTTTTATAGAATCTAGATGCCTGTTTAATGGCAAAGACCACAAACAAAACTGAATGATGAGTCAGTTTTAATGTTACGGTAAAATTGAACAATGCATACCTCTGAATGCGATGTTTCCTACAAATAAAAGCATATACCCTCCTCAGCCCAACCAGGACAGGGTCCCAGTTATTGTAGTGACATAACAGGGTGGCAATAAAGAAGGAAAGGAAGACTGGTACTGCCCCCGCAAAAAATAACCACGAAAAATGGACCTGTAAAGACACATAAACTACAAAAGTTACATTTTAGGTAAATAACTGACATGAGAGCGATTGTTTACCAAAAAAATTACAATACAGCATGTTAATTACATAAAAAATCATCAGCAGTTTTATTTCAAACTCTGACTTTGCCAACTATGAAGTGAAACTTACTTTCTGCATGTAAATATCTGCCATAATGGACAGAGGAATAGTGAGGCTCAATGCTAAAGTCCCAATCAGAGATGATGTGAGGAAACAGCCCCTGAGGACAAAAAAGCACACAGTATCAGTTCCAGACTGTAATATTTTACATTAATTTACAAGTCAAATGCATTTTACTTAACCCAGTGATTTCAGCACAGAATTGTGATAAAGAGCCTCAAATGTTCTTGTAATGATCTTAACTGTTATCACTTAGCATTAGAATTGAGACTTTGATCAGTTATGTATCAGCAGCTCACCAGAGCCAGAGGAACTCTGAGAGAACAGTTCCGATAAGGCCATTTATGAGGATGTATGTCCACACAAGCTGACTGGGAAGCTCGAAGGCCTCAAAGCCTGTGTAGTGAAGCAGGAGGAAGCCAGGCCACAAAAGTAGCAGGTTGAACAGACCCACAAACCCTGAGAGACAAAATAGTAGCCTCAGCTTGGATAAATATGTGGAGTCAAAATATTTAGATTTCTCTACTTATTGATGGTGTTAATATGTAGAACCACAATGACAAAAACTATCATTGTCCTAATCTTGTCCATAAAACAATTATCTTAGCCTACCAAAGAACATTGGAATGTCAAGCTTATCCTCCCGATCCACTCGTCTCTTGATCATTACTATGTAGACAGCATACAGCATTGCCCCCGCCAGTGACCAGAGAGAACCTTAAGACAAATTTCAGTTTTACACTTGGAGATAAAGTTTCCAAGTGCAGTTATTTCTCACTAAACGGCAAGAGCCTAATTTAATAAAAGAAGAGAAAACACATCTCTGTGGTTACCTGTAACACCGTTCTCATCTGGACTGTCCATACTGGAGAGACTCACAAGCGCAACACCTCCCATACTAAACAAAAGAAATCATAAACGATGACTATAAGGGTTTCATAGATCTGAAGAAATTTACTATCAGAGCTAAACTGCTTAACAGAAAAATATATACTATAAAACGACCTACAACTAGCTCATGGAATCAGACATTACTTTACTTACAGGGGCTTTCAGAATTTCACTATAAAGGCAAGGTTGCAGAAACATACATCTAGCTATACATCTAGCTTTTCATATAGTGTACCATTGAGCTTTTCATTACTGAAAAAAATATATAAAATACTATTTTTGTTAATAATGGCTGAACACATTACAGATAACCTCATAGCCAATGAATATATTAATAGCCACAATACAAGTGTACCAGTATAACCTGATAGAGGTGTTGAGAGAATGCAGGCTTGAGACCAACAGAGCCAACCTATCCTTTTCCTAAATGTGCTTATACTTATTCACAGAAGGATCACAGGCAAGAACGGAAAAAAACTCCATGTATTTGAAATTTGATATACAAATTTAAGGTTGCAAGAGGCCGGAGGCTTGAGATACATGCAGGACATCACAGGAACACACAGAGACAAATCTCCATGCATGCTTATATTGAGTCCAATTGTCTTTTTAAAATCACTAATGAAACCAACATGCCTATTTTGAGGGATGGGGTCACTGACTTTAAGAGATCCCACATATACATAAGGCATACCACCACACAACTGTACAGCCCAGTATCCAAAGAAACATTAAAACTGTTTCTTGAATACCACGACCATTGGCAGGAGAAGGATTTAATAGAGAAGGTGATTTCTACATTATGTCGAGCAGACTAGCAATTTGCATGCGTCCACCTGTTATGCTTATCCAACTATAAAAAGGTTAAGTAAAAAAAAAAACATTAATATCTACAAAAATTAACATTGTGCAATAACATTGCAGCCTTAGAGAAAAGCTGCTGCTGCTGCTGCTGCTAAGACATGCTGCTCAGCTGAAAATGAACTGCCACTTTGGGGAATAAAGGACATCCGTATGACAGAAAGAGTCTGATCACTATGATTAATTGGAATATGCAGCTCAAAATACACAACAGGAAAAAGGTTTGTTTCTGGTAGACCACGTATGAGGTGTGATACAGGGAAAAGTCAACATGGAGTTACAGCAGATCGGATCCTGTTGGTTAAAGAAATATGCCAGCAAAAATGTTTAACTGCCAAATGTCAACTTTTCCTAATTGTTCCAGACAGAATTATTATTGATAAACAAAAAGACAGAGATGTAAAGAACACACTCTTGTTGTCTTCTCAATTTAAGATGCCCACGATCATTCACGTACCTCAGAACCACGGCTAAAAGTTTGGACAGGGTGAAACGGTCGCTGCTGTTGCTAGGAAAGATGGCTGCTAAGATGAGTGTAAAGAGGCCTGAAGAGGAGCAAGTGATACATCAAATTACAACTGAGGTTAAAAAAGGCAATTATGTTTTTGAGAGCTAAAACTCCTAAATCAAGACGTTTATCAAAATCTTGCTATATGAGTCTAGCTTTTACATTTCGCAAAGTAATCTACACAGTTGGCGAAAGAACGCACAAAAACAGTCTCACCTGAAGTAGATGACAGAATGTTGACTATTGCAACCTGCGTGTCAGACAGGGCTTCTTGGTAGGACAGGTTAGCCAAGAACCACTGGAAGACAGGTGCCAACATTACATTTGAATTTAAATTACCTTACAATTGACTATTACACTGTCAAACAAGAACATGTACAAAGGTCTGTTCTTCATCGTGTAAACAACCATTTCTTCTATATATACAGGAGTCCTTTATCTATACACACACATTGTATATGTAATGAAGGACTTGTGGACTCTCTAGGTCATATTTAAGCCCAACATAAATGTTTTTTTTTTTTTTTTTTTAGAAAACAAGACTTTGATGGAAAAAGGATTTAAATAGTAAGTTATGTCAGTTTATTGCATTATTGCATAAAAATGTGTGAGTACAAACATGGTGGTAACAAGTAGTGTTAACATTTTGAAAAGAAAGCACTCCAACTTAAAAGGCTAAAATAGACAAAAACTGTTATTTACAGTGGCCCAGAGGTGTCAAATCCAAAAGCCATGAAGCTGCAACACTACAAAACTGTAGTGCAACACAAAAAAACACTATAAAATAGACCGCTACAAATGTTAATCTACAATGGAAAACAATTCACAACAGACGTTATTAATGCGCAATAGAAATACTATGTTTCTTAATATCAGTTAACGCAAAATCTGTATTGTTTTATGTTTACAGTACACCGCTTGTCTACAGTACACTTGACATGTATTTATTTTATATGTTCTATCTTTTTTAATATTTTGGATTTTAATAAGCGTTTTTGCAGGTTGGCACAACATTTCAGGTGTATCTATAACATGATCATATGGCAATACTTCCCACAGGAGGAATAAATCAAACTCACTATATGACTTCTTTAGGCAACACTAGATCAGTATTTATTGCTTCTACTTTTTTCTTATGCGTTTCTGTCAAATAAGAGCCTGAAACATGAAGAAATTGTGAAAAAACATTCTTTAGTGTTCTATACATGTTTACAAATCCAACCAACCCTTTTCTGCACCTGCTTAATCTACTTCAGGGTCACAGGGAGGCTAAGGCCTATCTGAACTGCTATTGGGAGAGAGGTTTGATGCATCTTGGATAGCTTACCAGTCTATCCAAGCGCAGCACACAATAAAAATCACCACGCACATTCACAGATAACAATATTGAATTACCAATCAAACTCACATGCATGTTACATGGAAAAGACATGTCAACACAGTAATACGCTAGAATTCATAAAAGGAACCCTCTTGCTAACCTGAAATGATAAACTCCTTCACAATAAGCAAATTTTGTAATAATTTTATAATACTGATCTTAGGAGTCACGAGAACTATTCCTTTGTGTGTTTTTTTTAGTCTCATTATATAACAAACCACTATGATTAATTGAAATTTTTTCCTATGTATACGACTTACCACAAAGCAGAAGAAGAAGCTGATTTTGGCTACATCCGTGATGGTTAGTTTTCCCACAGTGCGTAACATGGCCTCATGGTCTTTGGCAGCTGGGTAGGACATGCGGGACAGCTTTGCCTCTAAGGCTTGAGTAGAAGGCAATTGACGCACTTCTATGATATTGCTAAAACGGACACGATGTTTTTTGGAAGCTGGGTGGCAGGAAATGAAGAGAAGAGTGAGGGGATTGAGGCAGAAAGAAACAGGTTTTCCATTTGATGACAGAACAATGAAAATCTTGAGTCTTTTCTTTTCTACATTTGTTAATGCAGCAATTGAACGGTCACACTGATTAAAATGACCTTGGAGGTCTAACTCAACTAAATGAATGGATCCCTTCTTAAAAGGCATTCTAATGCCAAATATCAATGACAGTGTATTTCACAAGATACTCCAACAAACAATTTTTTCTCTGTGGCTTTTTTTTATACAGCTGACCACAGTTATTAACTTTTTAAAATAGAAAACCATAGTTATCCACACAGTTGGATGGATCTGTAAAAAAGATCCCATAAAAACTTCCTTATCTTTTTCGAGGAAAAGATGAGGAAATGGTCACATGAATGATCATGATGACTAATCACTTCCCTTTGCTGTTACAAAATTATCAAATCTCTGTGAGAGTCACAGTCTACAAACATTTCAAATCCACATACTAGATAAAGAGTATCCATCATGCAGTTCCTTTGAAGATAAAAACAAGATAAGCTTTCTACTCACAGGATTCACCATCTCCGATTAAACATTTGGCGTGCTCAGTGGGTATGTCCTGAAACTTTACTGGTACATAAAGTGGTTCACTCTGTTCAAACATGGCAGAGTTTAAGCTAAAAGGTATAGATTACAATTCACTGCATCCAGACATGAATATTTTTATTATATTAAACTACATACCAAGCAGTTGTTCACAGTGGTTTCAGTGGTGCAGGGAGCAAAGTAGGCCTCAGCATCAGCAAACTGCAGAAGGGAACAATTCAAATAAACTTTTAAGATAAACCATAGAATTTTGTCTGATATTTTGCCACAGTGAATGGATTCCAAGACTTCTTTATAGTTTCATCAAGGTTATTGTCTTTTAACCCACTTTTTAAAATAATATAAATAAATAATAAAAGTTCTTTAGCATAAACAAGCAGATTGTTCTACCGGTGTGTTTAGGTATTTACAATCCACATCTTTTCATATAAGTGCAGGTGAAGTTGAGGAAAATTTGACTAAACATGTTAAGAGACACTGGTTTTAAAATGTCCACGTATGACATGTCAATGTTGTCAATGTTGACACCCGTAATGAGGGGTTAAATTGTTTAGATTACTTACAAATGCAGAGCGCTGGCGCCGGCCAGTACACTGTTGCCTCCAGGGCCGCCACAGGGCAAAACCCAGCAAATATAGCACAAACATGGATGTCTTGGTGAATGTGCTGAAGAAAGGTTTGTTGTACTCCTGTTGCTTAAAAATGTACTGAGGACAGAAACAAGAGGGGGAGACTTTTAGACACACAATAACATGTTTTTGCCACCAAAAATAAGATTTGGATTACAAGTTTCCACTGCCCATTCAGATAAATATAAATGTATTAGATTGTTTAACATTGCTATCCAAAGAAAGTACCAAGAAAACAAAATTAAACCAACCCAGTGTAGGATGAGTCTGACCTCAAATTAGGCAAGAACATTTTCAGGTATCACTTTATCTCAGCAGTTTAAAGACAATTGTATCAAAGTAATAACATTACATAAAAGTGCCTCTTAAATCATTGGAATTCCTGAAATGAATTGTGCCTTGACAAAAGCCTTGAAACTGCAGGCTGTGTGCGAAAAAAAGCTATTTTTTTCTGGGTGATAATAACAAAGGAGAACACAGACAAATTCAAAGCACAAAAGTTTTCTTTGGTAATTTCAACTGATAAGCGTGGTTAAAAAAACAGGAACTTGAGAAGACCAGAAAGACAATCTGTATATGTTTTAAATGTTTTGCCCTCTGACAAAAGATACAGCAAACATGTCAATCGGATGATCTTCATTCGGAATGTATCTGTTGTTACACTTTTACACTTAACTTGCCTAAACTGAAAGTTGGAATTTTGCAGGAACTGAGCATTCACATGCTTAAATCATTTGAATCCTGACCAAATTATTTTGGGTGTTTTAGTCTGGATTTGGGATGGGTTTTGGAGGATTTCAGCTGGAGAACATATTTACATTATCAATATTTAGTACTATCTTGTACTAAAATCCCATTTAAAACATCAGGTGTGAAAACTGACAGACATTGATGAAATTCTTACTGTTGTTAGCTCAGAAGACACAACCCAGATAACATCCACCAGCAGCAGAATCACCACCCCCAGGGCCATCCGCCTCCGCTGCACTGCAGAGCTACCCTGAGAGCTCATCCGGTTCATGATGAATACCCACTCCATTGGGACACTAAAAATATATTTTCATAAATCTACATTACTATAGGCATTTTATTCAAAATAACTTTTATGAATGATACGATTTATCTGAAAGATCTCAAAGAATACAGAAGACTATAGATTTTAAAACATGCATGTTTGTTTGTATATATATAAATTGCTGATGGCAGTTGGGAACAGACACTATTAAAATTAAAGGGTGTCAGTTTCATTAATAAATTAGTCGACTGTTAAGTCATCAACTTCACACTGTTGTTTTGCTTCAGATGAATTAAGACGATCACAATTAAACTGATCATTGAAGATGAAGACCATTTTATCTATTGATATAGATCAAATATTTGATATAAAACATAAAAGCATTAAAAAATCATTTAAAGTTTTTTAAAGTAAAAAAAGATAGTTAAAGTTAATTAGCAACTGCCATAATGATTTACAATAACTCAGTATACAATTAAACATTAATTCTAACAAAGGCATTACCAACCAGATGGACAACAATCTGTACTATGTTTTCTTCATATAGTTTGTAATCAATATTTGTATTTCCACATGGTAACCAGACAATGTTACTGGCCTCAGAGGCTACTTCACACTATTTTCAATATAATCATTGGTTAAACCATCAATGAGAATTTGGTTCAGTCTTGTTTACAATTACATTATTAAATTATTTTCATACAAGCTAGTTGGGGGAAACACTCACTACAATTATATGTGGCAGTGTGTTGTCCAACAACGAATCCATAGGCAACAAAAAAGTTAAAGACAATACAGTATCTTTAAATGTCCTGCCTGCTCTCGCCATATTGCAGCTCCAAGTCCCTGTGTACCCAAGGTGACCATCGTACAAACATCACCGTTCCGAGTTCACGTTTGTGACACAAGTGTCGCATCCAACTGCCAGCGCGTCTGCGTGCCTGTTAGCTAGAGACACAAAATTCTCTGGAGGCAATGCAGTGTACTTTTTCTTTTGTTCAACATATAGCTATCCTGTAAATGCTGTCTCTGTTGAAAGAATAATTCGCTAACAGGAGTTTTTAAAAAGAAGATTTTAAAACATCGTAAATGTTTGAGGGGTAAAATAATCAGCTTGCTCAAACTCCTAAAAGCCAGCGCTAAGTAGATTTCCAGTACTGTTACAGTAAGAAGACAATTTTGCAGTTTATGCATTAAATGAACGCCTACTTTAGTACACTAACATGGCGAAGTTTCAAATTCTCATATTTGGTCATTGTTAACATTGCTTGCAGCATCGATATAGAACGGTTAGGTGCCTGTGTATCAAGCTAAGCGCTAACAATCTGGATTGACCGAGGTGTTCCCAAGCTTATTTGAAAGAGCTATTTTTACCTGTCAGCGTGACGTGTTCATTCAATATGTTCCATCACTTGGCTGGCATATAAAACTTAGCAAAAATACTCCCAAAAATTAATGTTTTGATGAGGAAATGTTGTAAACATTAGCACACCCTCCCCTTCTACGTTATCATCAGGTGACATCACTTTCGATACAAAGACCTCTGGGATATGTAGTCTAATAAACTTCACTTTGCCCAAGAAGTTTCTTTGAAGTTCATCTGCTGCCTGGATGTTCAGGTGTTTTTTCTTTTTCTAGAAAGTCTCTTTGAACGTATAACTTTATAAATAAGAAGTATAAGACAAATGCTAATCTTTGCTCAAGGGAGTCGAAACTACCCACTACAGCGATGATAGGCATACACTTAAATTATATATGACTGTTCTATTTAATTAGAACTGCTCCAAGTAACGATTTAATTCTTAATTATTAAAGGTGATGGTTTAAGACCTTTGTAATACATATAAATTATACAATTTAAAATATGTTAACTATTTAGTAACACAATTTTTTTCACGTTCATATGTCAGAAGTTCTAAACAGCACAACTAGAAAAGGACGAATTTACATAATATTGAACTATTCATATTTCAGTGTTAATGTATTTGCTGCATAGAAAACTGCTACAAAAACACAGCCACATTTACAAAGTGCTGTATAATAATATAATAAATCTGAAAGAAACTTTGTGCATCTATCTTGAATATGGCCTTTTCAATCAAAAGACTGACTTGTATTATAAAAAACAGTAGATGGCAGTAGTACGCCGTTGATGTTTCTAGCATGCTTAAACCTGAAGTACAGATAGCGTCACCGTTTTTTCAGTCAAACATGGCGGCTACCTTTGCTTGTTAACCGTTGTAATAATTGTATTAGTCAAACCTTTTGCGCAAAGAAGTGTTTGACACAGGGCGTATTTGACTCTAACTAAAACTAAAGTGAAGAGTCTATTAAGCGGTATGTTACTACCACATATCTTTTTTAACGATGGTGAAGCATCTCATTGATTTAGCAGAAATCCAGAGTTCAGCTAATGCTAAAACTAGCTCGTGGTCAACGCGGTGGTTATTGTAATAGGCATATTATTATATTAAATCTATAAGAGTAATTCTTTTTACGCGTAATCGTGATTGTGTTTTTTTCACAATGAAACCTGTTTTTTTCTATCGGTAATTGGGTGGAATCTTAATCACGATGTCTATGTACTCAGAAGCATACAGCAGTGATGTGATTCAGCTTGATTGGTTATGATAAAAGTAAACACCGAAAGTTAACGCAGGTTAGTGTTTGCAGTGTTCTAGTGTTTGAAGACTTTGGAGACCATGCAATCCACTCAGTGAGACGCAAAACGGCAACATGGAGATTTCTTCGAAGGAAGGAGAAACTCCCATCGAGATGACCACTAGTGAAAAGGCATGTGATGGCTCACCGACTCTTTCATGTGGATGTGTTCTCCAGAAAATGCATTAGTTTTGAAAAACTGCTTGGGAAATAGTATCCCTATAGTGCTCAGACCCCTGTTACCCAGGTAACCAAGGGTTTTCCATAGCTGCTGTTAAGTCATTGCCTTCTCTTACAATGCTTTAGTTAATGTAAAGTCCAATTAACGTTTGGTGGAGGTCATTATCTTCATATGCAGGAGTTTGTGTATTTCGCAGCAAATGCCAAAATATATGACTTTTTGATACCATGTTGTGGTGAATATATCAGATATTGTTATCTTAGTTAGCAGTGTATAGTTTATTAAAGTTTGTTTTTCTCCTTTCAGGTAGTGGAACTTCTAAATCAAGCTGCGCTGATACCCACAGATGAAAAGCTAACAGTTCTTAAGCAGGTTTGTTGTCTATTTTTTTAAAAGACAAGTTTACTTTCAAGAACACCAAACAAAACATTTAAATTAAAGCTGACAGAGCCTAAATTTGAATGTTCTGTTGTATATTTGCAAATTTCTTCCCCTGGCTGCTTTTGCCTTATGCAGGGTACTTATATAGTGGTTTATGGAACACTTATGACACTTAAAGTTGTAATTGGGAATAGGGCTGTTCTGACTCCAGAAATGTATGTTATTTTAAGGTTCAGGAGCTTATCATCAACAAGGATCCATCTCTTCTTGACAATTTTTTGGATGTAAGTAAGCATTATTTTTTTTTATGTTTATTGTAAATTAAAATTTGATTAATGATTCTCCTGCCGCTTTTCTTTTCATTCCGAAGGAGATAATCGCTTTCCAGACTGACAAGTCCATTGAAGTAAAAAAGTTTGTCATCGGATTTATAGAGGAAGCATGGTGCGTTCCTAGGCATTCAAGTCTTCTAGGCATTCAAGTCTGGTATCTCAAAGCTGTGAATCTTTTGACAACTGAAATGTGCCGTGCTGATTTTGTCGATCTTGCTTGTTTGTATCTCAATCAGTAAAAGAGACAATGAGCTACTCCTCAGGCTGATTGCTAACCTGAACATGTTGCTGAAGGATGACAGTGTGAATGTGGTGAAGAAAGCCATTCTTACACTCACTCAGCTGTACAAAGTGACCTTACAGGTAAACAGAGTACATTGTTTTATGGAATAAGCTAGCGATTTTGATGAAGATTTAGCTTTTTTTTCCTAATTAATCTCACAATGACTTCATGACATTTTTCTGACTGTCCTACTTTAGTGGTTGGTGCGCGCCAAAGTGGTTTCGGACATGCAGGAAGCATGCTGGGATTTAGTAACACAGATGAAAGGGGATGTCTTGGCCTTACTTGACTCTGAGAATGACGGTGTTCGAACTCATGCCATTAAGTTTACAGAATCATTAATCATTATTCTTTCACCACGGACATCTGAGTCTGACGTCCCAAAACGTCAGGAAGGCGACATTAGCCTGGACAAAGTTCCCAAAGATCAATCTTACATTCGTTATGGTACGTGTTTTAGAATTCTGTTGATTACCTTTTTTTTTTTTTATGAAAGCAATGCTCATATGTATATCTATCCTTTGTTATATGATAAACAGATACTTTGTGCGAGGAGGGAAAGACTGCTCTGGAAAAGCTGTTGAAGTTCATGGTCCACCCAGCTATTTCCAGCATTAACCTCACCACAGCACTGGGTTCCCTGGCCACTATTGCCCGTCAAAGACCAATGTTCATGTCAGAAGTAGTGCAAGCATACGAAACACTGCATGGTGAGTGCTTCTCGGTCAGTCCCTCTTAAATTCCCTTGAAATTTGTCTCTCTGCTTTGATTGAATGATTTTGGTTTCTTCCCCTTTTTAGCAAACCTGCCCCCTACCCTGGCCAAGTCTCAGGTGAGCAGCGTTCGAAAGAATCTGAAGTTGCACTTAGTGGCAGTTCTCAAGCATCCATGCAGCTTGGAGTTCCAAGGTCAAATCAGCACGCTGTTGTTGGATCTGGGAATGCCCCAGAATGAAATAACCAGACATACTCCAGCACCGCGTGAGCAGCGCAAAAGGGCACGTTATGAGCAATATACGGAGGGAAAAAAGGTCAAGATTGGTGAGTCGGACCACGCTATGCAAAGAAATTAAGAAAATGTTTAATCATTTTCCAGGGTCTTCAAATTTTTATTATGCCCATTTAGGCTATTTTATATTTGGCCTCCTAACACACAGTATGACATACTAATGATAAGTTTATATGGAGATCTCCTTCTTTTCATATCATTGTCTTGACTTGTGTTTTTCTCCAAAAACATCAGTCCTTTTGTACATGTTTTTTCATGATGTATGTTATATTATATTCAGAGCCAGCTCTGATAGAAGATGATGATGACAAAGAGGAGCCAGCCCCTCTTTCAGTCCCAAAGCCAGTTGCTGTCCCAGTTGCACAGTCTGCCATTGACTTGACAGCTGAGTTCCTGCACCCATTGCTTTCCCCTGAGAATGTAGCAAACCTGGTGAGTAGCTGCAACCCTTTGCTATGTACTTCTAACCCATTATGCCTAACGGCTCACATCACTTTTTTGTCTAAATGCATAGGTGCTCATCAGCATGGTGTATCTGCCTGATGTCATGCCAGCATCTTTCCAGGCCACATACACACCCGTGGAATCAGCAGGTACTGATGCCCAAATCAAACATTTGGCCAGGCTGATGGCTACGCAGATGACTTCAGCTGGCATTGGTCCAGGTTAGTAACAGCAACTTATGATTCCCTGGCAGTACGGTAGAAAGTTGCAAACCATGATCCATACTCACTTGAAGTCATTCCGGTCTTATATTGGTTAAACCAAAATCTTTCAAAAATCGTGTTGCTTATGGTAACTATAAAAAAGATTTGAGCTCCTGGCATTAAATTCTAGACGTATTTCTATATTCTGGTTCTTCTGGATAAAGGGTTAAATTCATTAAAAACTGCTACATACATTTTAACATTAAAAAGGAGAAACCTTTGATATATTGCATCAAGGTATTGAGCAGTGCAAAGCACGGGAGGATGAAGTGGGCAAAGAAGAGCTAAATGAGGACAACACAGCTGGTAAAGATATTCTCATTAAACGCAAAGTGCCAGCTGTCATGATGGGCCAAGCCATCTCTGTGGTGGGAGGCTACAGTGAGAAACCTCCCCCATCAGAAGCTCCATCTGCAGTCAAAAGGCTGCCTGAGCCCATCCTTCCCTCTGCCCAAACCAAGTAAGTTCAGGAGCTCGTACAGTGTGGCACAGTAAGCTCTAGAGATCAAACTCAGGTGTTCTGATTTTCTTACAGGATAACAGGGCCGAGTGGGAGGAAAAAAGTGTTTAGGTTGTCAGATGTTATCCAGCCTTTATCAGACACACAGATTGAGACGTTAACTTCAAAAGCCGTGAAGCGCATTTTGCATTCAGAAAAGGCAATTGCACAGAGTGGAATGTCCCACGTGAGTAAAACTTAAACTGTCATGTTTGATAAATAAGCACGTCTGGGATAGGTAAGTACAAAACAATTCCCTCCGTAAAACCTGTGTTGCAGGTCAGAGTGAAGCTCCTCTCTAGGCTGGTGACACAGTTTGAGGGGATGATGAAAGATGATGTGCTGGCATTTATCCTGGATGACATCAGGACGAGGAGTGACCTGGCATTTTCTCTGCTCTACCAAGAGTATAACACCTATCTCAGTCAACTGCCTTCAGGGTTGCTGGACAGCTACGACCACTGTCTCTACACTCTGCTGTCAGGCCTGCAGGAAAAGCCTGAGCAGAGGGATGGGTGAGACCAAATTGCCACCATTGCTTTGTTTTTACAGCATTGTTGACATCTTCCTCTCCACCGTGTCTTTTACACGTTGCCTGTCTTTGTAATGGCTTTTGCAGACTTTTCACAAAGCTGGTACTAGAAGCTCCCATCATAACAGAGTCAGCGTTAGAAGTAATACGACGTTACTGTGAGGATGAGGTAATAAAACCTTCTCATGTGGGGGCTGTTACCAGTCATGTAAATGTCAGTCAGTGTGTCATCTTCTCTTTTGTTTCGTTTTTTCAGTCTCGAGTTTATTTAGGTATGACAACTCTGAAGGAACTTATTGTCAAACGGCCCTCCAGGCAGTTCCAGTATCTGCATGTCCTCCTGGACCTAAGCTCGCATGAGAAAGAGAAGGTGAACCTCTTGTCCTCACTAACCTTTTGAGAGGATTGATTCTTGTGATCATCCAATGTTAAAACTGCAGTTTTCTTTAGGTGCGCAACACGGCCCTGGCTTTTCTGAAGCGCATGTATGAGAAAGACCAACTCAGGGATTACATAGAGAAGTTTGCTCTAAACTACATGCAGCTTCTGGTACACCCCAACCCTCCATCTCTGCTTTTTGGAGCTGACAAGGACACAGGTTTACATTTTATCATAACTTTTTATCATAAACCTGAATAGGAAATGTAATTTCTACAGCTTTTCTGCTAGTGCAACTTCACCTTAACAAACTAGTATCTTTAACATCTGTACTCTGGTAATATTTATATACACAGAGGTAGCTGCCCCCTGGACTGAAGAAACAGTGAGACAGTGTCTGTTCCTCTACCTGTCCCTGCTTCCCCTGAACCATCGGCTTGTGCACGAGCTTGCTTCTGTCTACACTGAAGCCATAGCTGATATCAAGCGCAGCGTGCTCCGAGCCATAGAGCAGCCTGTGAGCAGCCTTCCTTTTAAAATTTTCTCTTTGTGGCTTTCTTTGCATTCCTCCTACTGAGGTCAGTAACACGTATTCCATGTGGGGATCGAGGGTGTAAATTCGGTGTTCCAAAAATGAGGATCCCACTACTAATTGCATAATTGGCCCTGCATGTTTAAAGTAACTTTTGATCATCAAAACATTAGATTTTTTTTATGATGGTAAAGAAGGGCTCCCAGTTCAAATCCTGGCTGGCTGAGTGATTCTCTGTGTGGAGTTTACATGTTCCCTCTGTGTATGCTTGGGTTCTCTCTGGGTACTATTTTAAAATCACTTCAAAATGTCCATATTAGTGAGTGTAAGTATGCATGGTTTTCTGTCTTTGTGTGTGTGGAGAATCTTCAGAGAGTGTGTGAGAGGAAAAAAAAGAATTTGTCCGCTGCTGCAGATGATTTTGTCAGATAAATAAGAAGATTATTTCCTAGTTAAGTGTAAAAAGCAGATTGGGGTTGTCAATTTAAAGCTTGTTTAGATATAAAACGTTAATGTGCACATGATATACCAAGGTACAAAGAGAGCAACCATGTGGTCCAATTTCCGATACATGCATATCTAACAATAGCCATTCTTAGGAGGAATCATCAAATTGGTTGAATGGATAGTAGTTCATTTGGCCTGACAAAATGAACACAGGGCAAAGAATAGGCATTAATGCTACGTGTTCAATTTTTTCCTCATATATTTTAAACCGGTTCATAATAAGAGCAAATTGATTAGACCTTACTATGCAAACAATATAGAGAAAACACATCCGCTGTCTCACTGCAAGTCGGTTCTTGTTTTTAAGCTTGAAGAGTGCTTTGTTTGATGAAGGCCTTCTCTAAGTTTAAAAATCTAAAAAATGCATTTAAATTGAGAAAAGCTTTTCAACTACTCTGATATATCTTCTTAACTTTTCTTGAAGATTCGAGGAATGGGGATGAACTCTCCTGAGTTGTTACTCTTGGTTGAAAACTGCCCTAAAGGGGCAGAGACTCTGGTTACGCGCTGCCTGCATATTTTGACAGATAAAGGTAAAAAAAACTGAAAAAAAAGAAACCCTTTGATCTGTACCAAAGATTTTAGGTCACTTGGCATCAATGTGGCCAAATAGAAAGTTAAAATGTTAAAATTTGTACGCACACAATCAGCTGTCCTGCACAATAGATGAAAGGAAAATTAAGCATATTCATGACATGAACTGTTTCTACCTCTGTTCCATTCAGTGCCTCCATCACCAGAGCTGGTTGAGAGAGTGCGAGACCTTTACCACAAACGAGTGCCAGATGTTCGCTTCCTGATCCCGGTCATAAACGGCTTAGAAAAGGTAGTGTTCCTTTGGACAGTCTCTGAATTCAGTTCTCAAGAATCCTCTCTTTTTATTTTTTACTGAAGTTTTAATTGTTTTTTTGTTTTGTTTTATTTTTTCATTTTGTTTTTTCTTTAGAATGAAGTAATCCAGGCTCTACCAAAGCTGATCAAACTCAACCCCATCGTTGTGAAGGAAGTCTTCAACAGACTATTAGGAACTCAGCACAGTATGAGTCCTTTTTTTTATTTTTTATACATTACTTTGTAAAATTCCAAATTCAGCACTCACATTTGTACTTCTTTTCGTAAGATACAATATCATGGAGACAAATTCAAATGGAAAGGATACTTTTACCATTTTCCCTTTTCTTTTGTTATATTTAATCCCACACTTTATTTAACAGAACCTGATTTGATGTATTCTTTGCAGATAATTTATGATCAAGATTAAGAGTGATGCATCCTGACGTTGGTGTTTGTTTTCACAGGTGAGGGAAGCTCATCCGTGTCCCCCTTAACCCCAGGAGACCTACTCATTGCCTTACACAATATCGACTCAACTAAATGTGATATGAAATCAATCATAAAAGGTCAGTGTTCAGAGGTGAACCCAAACCCTTAAAATGACAGTATCAGACAATGTGTAATGATAATAAAAACATTGCTGTGTGTGCTTAAATAACAGCTACCAACTTTTGCTTCGGGGAGAAGAACGTTTACACCTCTGAGGTTTTGGCAGTGGTGATGCAGCAGCTGATGGAGCAGAATCCTCTACCTATGCTTCTCATGCGCACAGTCATCCAGTCTCTCACCATGTACCCCCGACTGGGTGGATTTGTCATGAGTATACTGTCCCGCCTAATAGTCAAACAGGTTAGCTCAAAGCTCAATCTTCATTTTAGTACGTAACAATATTCCGCTTTAAAATGTTGGTGCAGTTTATTTCTTTGAACAGTCCATAATCGTCATTTTGCCATGCAGGTGTGGAAGTACCCTAAGGTCTGGGAGGGATTTGTGAAATGCTGCCAAAGGACAAAGCCCCAGTCTTTCAGTGTGCTCCTACAACTGCCACCTGCACAACTTACAAGCGTGTTTGAACGCTGTCCAGAGATGAGAGCCCCTCTTTTGCAGCACGTCCACTCTTTCACACCTCATCAGGTTAGAGATTTTCCCATGCTTACTTTACCTAATGATTATTCCAACATGTTTTTCTTGGAATTTATTTCTTAACCATCTTGTCTATTTTATCTATAACAGCAAGCTCACATACCTGCCTCCATCATGACAGTTCTGGAAGCTAATAAGAAAACTGAACCAGTTGAGGAGAATGAGGTAACTAAAGAACAATGTACATGTGCTTTTCTTTGTACTGTATGATATACAGTCTGGTCCATTTGTTTATAGCACAGGTTTCATGTTTTTACCTTAAATATAGTGATCAATTTGATAACTACAATGTGTCTATTGTTATTTAACTCGAACTCTTCTGGCTCCTTTCTTTTCAGGCTTTTCATAAGCTCATATTTTCTAATTAACTGTGATTCCGTGTCATCCTTTTAATTTCTTTCTCTCTGATTAACAGATTAAACCTGTTCCACCTGCATCAGTTATAGTGGAACCTCCCATCGTGGCACAGAAAGAGCCAGAAATACCCATTCAGCAAGCCCCAGCCATTATGAAAGAAGAGGAGGAACTGATGGAGCAAGAAGAGGCTGATCCGGTAATACAGGAAGAAATTGTTGATACTAATTCACAGGTAACTCCTCGGAATCGTATCAGTAAAACAAGTGGATCCACTTTGCTATATGTTAATGGCTTGTTGCAGTTAAACTGTGTGAATATGTTTTAAATAAGTATTTTTTTTTTAAATATTTTCTGTAGGAGGATTCATCAAAAGAATCTGAAATATTGGAACCTCATTTACAGCCAGCTGAGGAACCCATGGAGGAGTCTCAGCCAGAACCATCAGATCAGCAGGAGCCAGTTATAAATGCCGAAGCTAACACCACAGGACCAGAGGCTGGAAATGGCAGTGAGGACGTAGAATAAGAATGCACTGCAATATCCCTGAAACTTTCAAGATTTCAGAAAAATCCATTTTCTTGTTTGTCTTTTTCTTTTAACAGTTTGTTTGGAATTGTTTATTAAAGCATTCCACATGCCTTCATGACATGAGTCGGCAAATAATGAAAACTGGTTTTGGTTCTCACTTTTTTTTAATCCATCTTAATTACCAAATCCTATAATTAATTATATAGAGGACACTGTGGTCTGCTGCAGTGTGGTACAAAATATTTTTCTATTAATCATTGGACACCCATCAGCTTTGGTTGTGCTCCTGGTATGTTTATATAAAGAAGAACGAATATAAACATTAAACAAAAAAGAGATGATTTTACAAACCATATCAAATCTATTTTTATTGCGCATGCTGTTGTGCGTTAGATCTTTATACAGATGGCACGGATAGTAGTGTTGACCATTTGTAAATTAAAAATGTAAAAAGTAAAATTTGAGTGATCAAACTAAAGGCAAATGTGACGCAAATAGTCACTTGAAGCATCATGGACTTGTGGTTTGTGCAGTACAAAAGGTCCAAAAGATGTCAAAAATGCAATTCACTGCCTGAGTTGCAGCCTGGTTCACTGGCATACAGAGCTGCCCTAAAGCCTGTCCCAAAGAAAATAAAACAAAAATTAACTAATTAAACAAAATTACTATACCAAATTTATTCCAAACAACTCAAATTAAATTAAGACTCAAAAATCAACCAGAAAATAAGAAAATGATTTAGCTAATTAAGTAAATTGAAAGACTTAGCAAAAGGTAGACAAATAGCTACTATGAGTAGTTATGCTATCAATATCAGTTATAAAAGTCCAAAATCAACAATTATATTAAGGGTTATCACAAAGTTATTCTGAGTTTACAGGTATACCAAGCAAACCTACTTTTGAATAACACTGTGTTGTGTGTGTGAAATGATCTGTGTCCCATATTTGATTGCTTTATTCTGTGTACATTTCATTTTTGCTTTTACAAATGAAATAAAGCTGATTCAACTGTCTACAGACTAATCAAATCATCCATCCATCCATTATCGTTACCGCTTATTCCCTAAAGGGGTCGTGGGGAAAACTGGAGCCTATCCCAGTGATCAATGGAGGATGGAAAAGGGAGGATGGCTGGGCGTAACCGAGTGTTATTGGCCAGTTAGCTCGGTTATGTACAGGCCAGAGGCTCTTAATTCATGCAGGTTTCAGTGAAATATGTTAAGAAAGTGTGTGTGTGTGTGTTGTGTTGACCTTGAAGACATGTATCTACTGTAACAGAGAGAGGAGGAGGCACAGCCAGAGAGTTTAACACAAAAGTATAATTCTAAAGGGAATAATATGAATCTAAAATGAATAATTCAATCAGTAATTTACATGGATTAAGTTGTAGCATGCTATGCTAAAGTAAGTAAATATAGCCCAATTCTAACACTAACATGCAGGTTTTTTTACTGTGGGAGGAAGCCAGAGAACCTGGAGAGAACAGAAACAGGAAGAACATGCAAACTCCACAGAGAAGGGTCCAGTACTTTCTTGCTGTGAGGCGATGGTGCTAACCACCACATCACCCACTAATCAAATCAGTTTAATCAAACTAAACTTTGTGCTTTTTTTTCACATAAACTTCATTGAAACCGTGTAAAGTACAAAACAATTTGATCAACAGAAAGGATTACTAACAATAATGAGTAGCCTTTCGCTGCAGCGTCTGTTGAATATCCAACTCCGCCCATATCCAAGTCAGCCATTTTGATAAGGTCATGTGACTATGAGCTTTCTCAGGTGGAAACAAAACTTTATTGTCTATACCGAATTGGAAGACGAACGATGTCGGTAAGTGAAAAATACATAATGTTATGTTCATAGGCCTAACGATATTACTTTGTTGACCCTGCTGGATATAATATTTATGATATTTGATGTGACGATGTAGTTTATTGGGTTAATTATTTTTTTGCATCATATGGTAGTAGTTTTGTAGGCTACCTTCAATATAATGTTAGCTAGCGTTAGGTCCTGTTTAATTTTATTTATTGATGTGTCTTGTGAAATTGAGTTTATGCAATATCCATCCTGTGATGTCAAATGAACATTACAGAACGTGATCATTTTTGTGTGAATAAAGTATGCAAGATCAGTGAGAGCCCAACAGTAAGAGTGAAAATGATTTCGGCTTGAAAAAGATAACGTTATTAGCCTGCTAACGTTAATTACATATATCGGTATACTTAGCAGAGTTGCTAGCGGTTTAACTTGTAACACAGTGTCCATTTACAAAAGTTTTTTACTTTGTTGGCGAACAGTACAGCTTATTGTTATAGATAATAATCAGGAATATTTTAGCCGAAGAACCTGCAAGGTATGATGGACTAAGAAAACAACAACTGTAAATCCAATCTAAAAACCAAATCTTCAATAATTGCACTATATAATTGCACAAACTCTCTTCTTTCTTTCTTAGGAAAATTCAACGTATGTGTGATGTACATCCAGTGGAATCCCTTGAACAGGTATTCGTGTGCAGGGGGTTAAGAAGATTTTAGTGGTTGATACTGCATTTTCAGCACCATACAGTAAGTCTGGTGTGTATGCACCCACGTGATGTAGTTCATCATGATACAATGTGTGGATGTTGAAACAGTTGTTGTCCTCAGGCCATCTAAACACACAGCATTATTTGGACCTCAGTGGCTTTAGGCCATAGGCTGAAGCTCAAAATGTGGCTAGAAATAGGATTTCGCTCCACTATCCTGGGGACTACTTTTCGATAGCACTTTTCCAATATGTACTGGAGCTGGGAAAAAAAGTTCTCCATGGGATTCCTGCCAGTATTTGAGAAAATGGGTGCCAAAGGTGGCAGTTTACCCAAAAAAGTGACGATTTTGGGTCTTCTACCATTTTCAAACCCTTGTAACTTTTTTATTATTAAGCCGATCGGACTCAAATTTTTTATTCCCACAGACATTCATACTTACTCGGAGCTTCTAAAGCGGCAATGTTCTGCGTGGTTTAAGTACGGAGTTATTCTAAATGAAAACATACACTTTTGAACAACTTCACAATCTCCCAAAATGTATCTTTATTGCACATGAAAATTGCAATTCTTTGAATTTTCAATTGAAAAATTCTAATAGCAAGATATCCCTTTGTGTCTGGTTAACTAATAACTATGAAAAGTGGTTTGAATTTTATCACCTAGCAAACCAGTTACAATATAGGCCATAGGTTGAAGCTCAAAATGTGGCTAGAAATAGGATTTCGCTACACTAACCTGGGGACTACTTTTGATAGCACTTTTCCAATCTTAAATTTGTACTGGAGCTGGGAAAAAAAGTTCTCCATGGGATTCCTGCAAGTATTTGAGAAAATGGGTGCCAAAGGTGGCAGTTTACCCAAAAAAGTGACAATTTTGGGTCTTCTACCATTTTCAAACCGTTGTAACTTTTTTATTATTAATGCGATTGTACTCAAATTTTTGATTCCCACAGACATTCATACTTACTCAGAGCTTCTAAAGCGGCAATGTTCTGCGTGCTTTAAGTACGGAGTTATTCTAAATGAAAACATACACTTTTTAACAATTTCACAATCTCCCAAAATATATATTTATTGCACATGAAAACTGCAATTCTTTCAATTTTAAATTGAAAAACTCTAATAGAAAGATATCCCTTTGTGTCTGGTTAATTAATAACTATTTAAAGTGGTGTGAATTTTATCACCTAGCAGACCAGTTACAATATTGGAAGCAAAATCTTCGGAAATAACAATAAAAACTAGAAGAATCCTCAAGTAAATTGATACTGTTTATTCAATGGATCTGATATCAACTTAAGCAATCATGGAATTAATGAACAAATAATAACAAAAATAATAGTAACAACCCCACCACCACCACCACTCCATCCCCACACCAACAAGAGTTACTTCTTCTGTTTGTTGCAACATTTATGAATATTTACAGAGAGAATTAATCATCTTCAGAAAAACTGAGAAAGAATAAGAAGCCTACATATAATTTTTCAATTACTTTTGAACAATTCTACAAAGCACTAAGCATGCCAAAGTTGATATATCCCAAATTTTATACATGTACATTATAAAGACCGATTCTAACCATTTATAAATCTCCACTCAGTAACTATTGACAGATGGCAATAGCAATGATAACATGATTTTGAAAAGGGGTAAAGTTTTCAGATGCCTCATAACAATAGGAAGAATAATAATCATAATTTTTGATTATTTATAAGAACAATGGAAAGTATTAATATCACAACATTAAAAAATGAACTCTTATTTATAAGCTACAAGATTGTTTTTTTTACATTTACTACAAAATTCAGTTTACTATGGACATATATTCAAATTGGTTTTCAGAAATGAAATGGTTTCAATCAGCTAACCCGAGGGTTGTGAATTCATATGGAATAATATGGAAATGTACAGGGGAATTAAAGAAGGCACAAAGACATTTCTGTTTTTAAACAATTACTTTTGTTGGACCCAGCAAGCCTTGAGATGATAAACTTTTTAGGATCACTTCGGGTTGTTACGACTTGAGAATTACAATAGAAAATACAAAGAAACTATGAATCATCGAAATCATAGGAGTGATAGGAGTCTCCTCCTATCACTTCCTGCAGGTGTTCCTAGAGCTGTGGAGTCTGGATCTGTGATTGGGAGTTTCCTGCTGCTCCGTGTTCCTGCTCTGCTACTACTCTGCATAGTGTTATTGCTGTCATAACTCCTATCATTATCATTAGTATCAATATACATAAAATTGAATTGAATTGAACTTTCTTTGTAGCACCGTTTGTGGTACCGGACTTCAATTGCGACACAATCTTTTCCACGTACATCCTTGAGGATGGATTCGTCCATTTTCACTTCAGCTGCTTTAACCAAACTCCCTAGCAAAGAGAGAGTTAAAGTTCAATCATAAACCAGCTGCCAACAAATAATATCAAATACATTTTCTCTGTTTTACCAGACTGAACTGGTAGTTGGGTGACAAATTTAAAATCTAACCATTATTTGACAAATCAATTAATTGCCTATCATCACTTCAAGTTCATAATAATGCCTTTTATTATTATTGAGGCCCTACACATAGCCTTCATACACCTACTTCATAATGATGTGAGCAGGCCAGGGCTGGCACCAATTACACATGCATTTTTTTAAATCAACAAATGTATTACTTTTGCTTTTGATTCTAAGCCACAAACAAAGATGCTGTCTGCAAATTATCTAATCACCAGTATGTATAGTTTCTGCTTGGACCAATTTACCTTTCTTTGTCTTGTGTCCCTCCGCCAACGTGCGGTCAATTCCGTCAATACACTTACGGGCACATACGACCAGCTTCTTCCACGAACAACTGTTAGTGGCTGTGTCCGTTCTTTGTCTACCGATTATATGTGTGTGATGCATATATTCCTCATTTTTCTTGCGTTTTTTGTCTGATCAACGGGAACGCGCAGCTCCATGGGAGCAGCCATGTTTGTTGTTGTTGTTCTCTTCTCGCCTCTGAATGGGAGAGCGTACCTGAAGAACGCGCTCTGATTGGCTAACGGCTAGGCGGCTTGATTCGAGCGTACTTTACCGGTGTGATCAGGCTACCGATATAGTTACATTTTTAAGTAATTATTGTAAAAATACTGGCGCAAAGCGATTGGAGAACTTTTGGTTATGAGCTCAAAATGCACTAAGGTTTTTTTTGCAGGTGTCATTTAGTAGTCCCTCAATAAGTGGAGCGAAACTTAACGATACTGGCTTCAGCCTATGGCCTACTTTAACAGTACGTTATTAGGATGGGAATATGTGTATTGGTACAAAGTATTGTAATAAATGTAAATGTGATATAAAATGTACTTCTGTCTTTCTCTCAGAGCACCATGAGAAGAATGAATGCAGCAGTATGCTGGATACAGGACAACATGTCTCTTTTCTATTACATGTCGAACTGCCCAGCGTACTGTCCATGACAGCGGAGGACCGACGGGGCATTTCAGAAGATCACCACTGATGACAGCTGTGATTTAAGAGAATGCCTCCTTTTTGTTTTCCAGTTCCAAGAAGACTACACAGCTTTTCTTGAATCTTGTTTGGCTGTCTCTGCTGAATTGTTCCACACCCCTACCCTTTCCCCTTAGCCAGAGGACGCCCCCCCACCCCACCCCACCCCTTGTCAACCCCTGGCCCACACACCACCCTTTTACTATCATCTTAATGTATAATCTGTATATATATATTATATTATCATTATTATTGTTGTTGTTATTTTTAATGTTGTTTATATGTTGACTTTTAATTGTGAAAAATAAATATCTTTTGGTGAAACTTGTTTGGACTTATTGTACAATATCATGTTGAAAAAAATTACATTGATTATGTTGTGGGTCATTTTGAGCCATACTATGGAGTGGTGGTGTAGTGGTTAGCATAGCTGCCTTCCAAGCAGTTGACCTGGGTTCGATTCCCGGCCAATACAGCTCCTCCCTACCCTGTAAGTCGCTTTGGATAAAAGCGTCTGCCAAATGTATGAACATGAACTATGTAAATGAATGCAAAACAGTTACCAAATCAATAAACAATTAACTAATATTGAATAAACCTTTAGAGAAGTGACATACAATGCCATTTTAATTCCAAAACTTTCTTTAATAACTATTTTGTTTGGGTTTTTGTCAGAGGAAAGCCTCAGGACCAGACGGCATCCCCCCAAGGCTGCTGAAGACCTGTGCAGATGAGCTCTGTCAGGTCCTCAGCTACATCTACAACCTGAGCCTCAGCCTGGGGGTGGTCCTCACCCTGTGGAAGACCTCCTGTGTGGTATCGGTTCCCAAAACGCCACATGCCAGGGAACCGGCCCACTTCAGACCAGTCACCCTGACCTCTCAGCTGATGAAGACCATGGAGCGCCTCGTCCTCGCCCACCTTCGCACCGTGGTGAGCACCACCCTGGACCCGCTGCAGTTTGCCTTCCGGCCCAACATCGGAGGATGCCATCATCTACCTGCTGCAGCGAGCATTCACCCACCTGGAGACCTGGAGCGCTGTGAGAGTCATATTCTTTGACACTCTCAAGCGCTGAGGGGGAAGCTGGAGGACGCTGGGGTGGACAAACATCTGGTTGACTGGACCATTGACTACCTCACTGACCGTCCTAAGCACGTGCGACTGCACGGCTGCCAGTTAGAGGTTGTACTCTGCAGTACAGGGGCCCCCCAGGGCACAGTCCTGTCTCTGTTTCTGTTCACCAGCTACACCTCGGACTTCACCTACAACACGGACAGCTGTCACCTCCAGAAGTTCTCCGATGACTCGGTGATTGTGGGCTGTGTGTCTGAGGGGAACGAGCTGGAGTACCGGTCGGTCATCATGGACTTTGTGAATTGGTGTTTGAAAAACCATCTGTGTCTGAATACCAATAAGAACAAAGAGATGGTGATCGACTTTAGGAAAAGACCACCACTCCACCCTCCCGTGAACATCCAGGGGCAGGACATAGAAACTGTAGAAAGTTTCAAATACCTGGGTGTTCACGTGAACAACAAACTGGACTGGACTCACAACACAGACGCCCAGTATAAAAAGGGCCAGAGCCGCCTTCACCTCCTGAGGAGGCTGAGGGCCTTTGGAGTCAGCAGGCCCCTCCTTAAAAGCTTTTACGACTCTATAGTGGCCTCAGCCCTCCTCTATGCTGTCGTCTGCTGGGCCCCTGGCAGCACAGAGCGAGACAGGAAGAGGCTGAATAAGCTGGTGAGAAAGGCCACTTCTGTCCTGGGCTGCCCTCTGGACTCAGTGGAGGAAGTGGCTGAGAGGAGAGTGTTGTCCAAACTGAGATCCATCATGTACAACACCTCTCACCCCCTGCATCGGACTGTAGAGGAGCTGAGCAGCTCGTTTAGTAAAAGACTTAGACACCCTGTGTGTAAAAAAGAGCGATACCCCTGGTCTTTCATCCCTGCTGCTACCAGACTGTACAACGCTGCACTTTAACAACTGCCATGCAATTGTGTTATATTTGTTGACCTGTGTAATATGTGTCCTGTGTGTGAGCCATCTGATTGTATATATTTTAGTCACCAAAATCTCTTCGCTGTGTTGCTTCCTTGTATATTTGTTTGCTTTTGCTGTACTTTATGCACCTTTCCTCCTTTTGAACTCTAACCGATGTGTGACCAGTGAATTTCTCCACTGTGAGATCGATAAAGCTCTTATCTTATCTTATCTTATCTTTTCCCTCTTCACAAACACATTTTGGAATATTACTGTGTACTTTCTGCAGATGTAAATCTTACATTTCACACAAGAGTTACTTATTTTACTGTCGTCTTGGGAGAGACAGACATGGCATCCAGGCTTTTCATTTTCTTTTCACCTGTCCACTGGATGTTGGTTGGAGAACTGTCACTTTGATCAACAAAAAAACTTAAATAAAGTCATATATAATCAAATTACAGTAAAATGCCAGACAAGAACAGAACAATACATAGATACCAAACCAATTATTATTATCAATTATAATTACTAACATGAAACTTGCAAACCACAACAAGTTTACAACGTTGAACCTGTTTTCTCCCTCATGGTCATAGAAACCAACAAATGTTCTTAAAAGAAACAGAAATACTTGTGAGGACTTTATTTTGCAAGATAACAAAGATATCAGATCAAAATCTTTCAGTGTGGACGGAAGGATATCACAGAAATATCAGATGTGATCCTTTGATTCAATCCGAGGTGCCGTAAAGCCCGTTAGTCTCGCGGGAAGTGCTGTTGCGAACACGTAATCTCGCGTTCCCAGGGTCGATCACGTTTGTTAACGTCGCGAGAATTAGTACAACCTGGAGATTACGGTGTAGTTCAGAACTGTTGGCAAACTGCAGTTGAAACTTTCCTTTGACACTGTCTCTAAGAAACAAGCGGGACCCATTTTTTTATACATTTAAATGAAAGCTGTCATTCTTGCCGCCGGGTATGGCACCCGATTACAGAGAGATCTTTCGTTGGACAGCAGCGGAAGGTTCTCTGGTCTGGCTGGTATTGCAAAGCCTCTCCTGCCGGTGGGATGTTGCGCGTTGATATCTCACTGGGTCAAGGCTTTGACAGCTTCTGGTTTTGCGGACTACATTTATGTCGTTGTAAGTACTACTATACACCATAAACACTGCGAGAAACAGTGTTTTTTTTATATAGGCTTAATAAGTATAGCCGTTTTAAAGTACCGTTTTAGGTAAGATAATATCGTTTTACATATTTTTATTTAAAGATTTCCATCATCGATTGACAGACCTGTCCTTAACTTTCGTTAGACCTCTGTCTTTTGTCCTCTCTACAGACCAACGATGTCTACCGGGCTGCCTTTGAAGAATGGGCTACTCCTTTCACTAATGTCAAGATTCTCAATGACCAAACAAGAAACAACGACGTAAATAAATGCTAAACCACTTCTGACAAAACTACTCAGGACAGGTTTTTGTACTCATTGAACAAAACTGCAAATAATCCTCATGAAAAGGGGTTGTTATAAAAAAAGAACAACAGTGCATATCTTGCTTCATGCATTAGAAGCTTTTTTGTTGTTGTAAAAAAACAAAAATAAACCAAGTATGGATATGACACCAAACTCAGATGAGGTACAATAATTAACTACCACGTTTTTTTTGTTAATACCTTATTTAATTTATGTAAACTACTTAATATGAGGCAAAAATAGTTCAAAGAAAGGGCCCATTTTACAGAACCAGAATTGTAAACCAGCTAAATAAAAATGTATTCATATGTGACATCCTTTTTTTTTGTTTTACAAGGATTTGTAGTTTAAGTATCTGTGATGAAACTTTGAACTCATCCTTATCATTTCACTCTCCAAGGAGCGTCTCGGTGCCGTGTCCTGCCTGCAGCTTGCTGTTAAACATTTCAATATAGATGACCATGTCGTTGTTATTGGGGGGTACGTTTCTGTGTTCAAGTGTGACATGTTATATGATATATATATGATGTATAAAAGTCTGTCCATCCTTAACAGTGACACACTCTTCAAAGAGGACTTCAGCCTATCTGAAGTGAAAGAAAAGTTTTCAGACTTGCAAGCAAAGTGTGAAGACTGTTGTCTTGTGCTCTCATACCACTGCAGAGAGGAAGGTGAGCTAATTCAAACGGCCACACTGAAAAGAAGAGGACAGGGTTTACATTAAATTGACAATCCAAGTTTAACCAATTTTTAAGAAATAGTGAATTAATTCATACCGTCTGTATGCATCTACAGAAACCCAGAAATACGGAATACTTGAAGCAGATGAAAGTCTTCGTGTCCTTTGCATGAAAGAGAAACCTCTTCCCTCAGAAACAAAATCGAGGAGAGCAGTAAGTTCATCACAAAGCCTATCATAGCCGGGATTAACAACTGCTAGACTAATTGCACATTCTTCACACTGGAGCCATCTTCAATCAGTCACACACCCCCGCCCCCATTTACTCAGACAAAATCAGAATGATTAAGAAAATGACTTTTTTGCATGGATGTCTTACTTAGATCTTCAATCAGTGCCCAATTAATAGTTTCCCTTCATTTTGCAGTGTCCGTGTTTCTATGTGTTTTCAAAGAAAAGCCTTCCTCTGTTGGATGCCTTCCTTGAGGAAAAGAAGGTACTAAGTACAGAGTGAAGATGAAATATATTTTGACATTGAACAATTAACCTAACTTTTCCACCTTCACAGGATAGTTTTATAGAAGAAAAAGACGCTCCAGGAAACTTTGTGTCTTGGATTATTCCAAGGTTAGTTACAAACAATCAATCAATCTTAAAATTGAATCATCCTATACCATGAAATTACTCCCAGGATTTTGTAAGTAATTTGTCTTGTGAATTATTTACACAAGAAGAATCTAAGAATATTTCCTGAATCCAGTATTATGACAACTGTTCACAAGCTAAAACATTTTTTATTCATTTTGATTAATTTCTTTCAGGAAACCAGTTTACATTCATCAAATATCTGGACGTTTTGATGTTGGAAACCTGCCTTCCTATATTGAATGTGACCTTTATTTTAGAGAAAAACTTCGAGACACAAAGTCTTACATGATATAGAAGAAACTGCAGTACAAACATTTATTACAAATCATGAAAACAGAAGAAAGTCTTGATATCTTGATTTCAGATAAACAAATGTAACTGCAAAGCAATACAGTAACTAATTATAAATATGCCAGTAAAACCTATCAAAGTGTTGTTTCATAGTGAAACATTTCTAATAAATGTATTTGAATGATATATCAAGGGAGGAGTCTTGTGCATTTATCAGAACCCCTTTCATGGCCAGCTTCCATCTTTGCAATGCGGGAGCCGAACTGCATGGCTCTTTTGGGCAGCACAGCTGACTGACCAAGACCCAACTGCTTCGCCGTAAGTCTCAGGAGGAGCTTTTCTCCAACGCCACGCGGAAGAGACAGATCAGCCTTCTTCCACACCGGTAGCGAGTTCAAATAACTCACCACATCTTCGTCCAAGTAGGGAAACCTATGGATACAAAAAGAATACAGCCAAACGGATGAAAGGGGAATATTATCCAAGGTGCTCGCAGTTGTGAAACGTTTCTGAATGTTACAACACTCTGTCAAAGCCATTTATCTAGTTAAGAGTTCACAGGAACCAAATTGCATGGCTCTTTTAGCCGCACAGCTGACTTACCACGGCCCAGCTGCTTAACCATCAGTCTCAGGAGGAGCTTTTCCCCAACAGGATTGGGCGAGTGTTTTTCCCCAAAGTGAAAAAACACTCATCCTATCCAATTTTAAAGATCGCCCTCCAGCTCCACTGTCATGAGTTAGTCATCTCAGGATAATATACAGAGACATAATAAAGTTGCAACGTATCAACATTCAATCCAATTTACTTTCGGCTCAAAAAAGACCAACACTGTGACACCAGGTCATTAAAATTATTGCATTCTTAGCCTTAAAAAAAAAAACTCTGCAAAAGCCCAGAATCTTTTCAACCAACTTCAGATACGATCACAAGTGAATATGTGCATGCATGTGCGCATGAATATATTTTTATGTTCACAGATCGAATAAGAAATATAACCGCATGCAGTACAGATCACTGCCGCATTCGGCATTAAGATCTCAATGGCTGCATTCACAGCTCTATTAAACAACAGCAAGCTTTGATTATATTTCTCAAAACCATTACTATCACATAGGGCTGCAACGATTCGTCGACGTTGTCGACAAAAATCGATAATAGAAAAAGTCGACAATGAATTCCATTGTCGACTATTGTCGCCAGACGTGTTTTTCCAACAGAGTGAGACATCTCACTTAATTATAATCTGCCCAGAGTCACCTGCACAACAGCGTCGCGGTTACAGAAATGGCGGCGTCCAACACGCGTACAAAAACTTCCAAAGTTTGGGAGCATTTTATCCTTGATACGAGTAAAAAAATTACGTGCAAGGTTTGCAAAACAGACCTTGCGTATCACGGCAGCACCTCGGTGATGCACGAGCATTTAAACAGAAAGCATGTTGGGCACTTAAATGAAACGGAGTCTGACTCGCCTAGGTAAGATTTAAGCAACAATAATGCTAATATGTTTTGTCTTTTATGTACGTTATACATTTTCTAAGCGTTTTTTCACTTTAAAAGAGAGCTTTTACGTTATGCCTGACTGTGCCTGACAAACGCATTCTTATTTACGTTTTGTATCAGCTGCAAAGTTGAATAAAAGATGCATTTTTCATTGAAGTACCCATTTTTCTTGTGTTTATCATTTTCCACTTAACTAAAGCAACTTTATGCTATTTTTAAGAAAAAGTGAATAACTATTCGATTAGTCGACTAATCGTTTCAATAGTCGGTGACTAGTCGACTATTAAAATAGTCGTTAGTTGCAGCCCATCACACACGTATAAGACATGTATGTAGTCACCTTGCCAATTCACATAAGATTACATGAAATGACAGCTTCCCTACAAAGGTCTTGAGTTCATCTGTAGAGTGATGAACTCAAGTATTATACTTTAAGACAGACTGTCACACTCAGATTTCAGAGCCGGTAGTTGTGTGTGTCTTACACATTTTATCTGCATGAATCTTGGGGTGCAACCAGCTCAAATATCTTCTGAACGAAGCAAGATGTGGTTCCATTCAAACCGGAACCTTTTAAACTCTCCGAAATAGAAAAAAATAAATAAATCTGCCGCTTCAAAATGTGAAATGATATGAACATTGGAGCTCTAGTGACTTAACAATTGAAAATTAACTTACCGAGCTTCCCTGCCATGGTCCCCTATCACTCTGTCATCTCGGCCTAAGTTCCTTGAGGATATCCTGCCCAACTCAGTGGCTAGCTCCTGGACAAGTCCTTCATGTCCAAACATCTTATATTGGACTCTGTGTCTTGAGTAGCCTGCTAGCTGCTCATCTGCCCCGATTCCTGTCAGAATAACCTGGCGTCATTGAGCAAAAGCACATAAAAAAAACATCAGTGGAGCATCTGAGGGCTTTTTTTTTTCTGTCACTGAATCACATGCGAAACATTTTGCATTTACAGCATACACAATGCACCATTGTCCACCCGTATTATACCTTCGCTGATGATGTGAAAGGCCTCTGGCTACCATCCTTTGTGATGACTCCGGTTCCTCTTGCAGCAAACCACATTGCACATCCGATGCTATCATCCAACACTGTATCCAGTGGATGCACTAAATGACAAATGCGCTCCTGTCGCATTTCCTGAAGCTCCCCCTGCGTCACATTGATTTCGACAAAATTCCATTGCCTTTCAGGATTCAAGTCTCGTAATTCTTTGAGACCAGCTTTTCCTGTGAGTCTGTCGGGAACATCAAAAGGACTTAGCGTCTGGGAGCCAGTCTTAGCCGTCTTGGGATTTGTGGGTGTCTTTTTGTGCTTTTGAGTTTTTTTTGCAGACCCAGTCATCTGTTTTGGCTCCAGTATTTTAAACGCTACATTGAGAAGGTCTATTGGCTGATGAGCAGGTACATGTTGGTCTGCCAAGGCTGCCAAAATCATTGAATCGATACCTCCTGAAAAAAGTACACCTATGCTAGCATTTTTATTAGTGAGATGCGTGTATTCCGGTTCTTTGAAAGGCAGAGACTGAACCCGTCGCCTCACTGCCTCACTGAGGACTCTGAAAAGATGGCTAACCTCATCAGTTTTCTGTTTACTCATCAGAAGCTCTTCCAGATCACTAATGGATAAATATGAGTCTTGATGAATCTCTGTCTTATCTGATGACTTTGGAATGGACATATTCAGAGGGCACACAGGTGAGGCCAGAGCCAGGCCTGATTTGTTCATCACACCACTACAGCCACAGGGCAAAGATTCAAATATAACTTCACAGCAATGAGGTATAACATTAATTCCTGCGTGAGTCCATGGGAAAATCTCAAGTGACATAGAAACAGCTTCAGCAGCTGCCTTTAGATCAATCCTGTACACACCTGCTGCTGGGATTTCTTTCCAGTGGGCCGAATCATATGTAGATATCTGGGCTGCAACAGAAGTCAGGGTGAGGGCACCTATGTCTGGATCAAATTTCCACAACAAGCTCCGTCTGCCAAAGAAGTCTCTGCCAAACCAGAGATAATCTCCAGCCTTCTGGTAGTAAACAAACGCCCATGGTCCCCGTACAGCAGACAAGACAGTAAGAATCTCTGAAGGCTCACTGCAGGCTGACAATCTCTTGGACATAACAGCTGTGTCATTTTCCTCTGGCATCACTGGCAGTCCTCCAAAAATCTCTCCATTCCACACCAGAATGTTTCCAAAGGCATCTTCAAAAGGCTGAGGTGTAAGGAGACCCCTCATGTGGAGAACATGGGCAGAGAATAAGCACCTGAAGCTAGAGTCTGCACTTATGACTGTGAGATCCTGGCTGGAGTTTGGCCCTCTACTCCGCAGATGCTCATACACCATTTTGTCCCACTCAAAGTGGGCAGATGACAGACTCACCAGACAAAAAATTCCACACATTGTTATAATCTTACATGTCCTGGAGTTCCTTTTTCATATAATCAAGATCCTCTGCAAACAGAAATTACTGTTAATTTAATCTGCCCCAGGGTGATACACAAACACATTTATATTTCAGTCAAAGCTCTTGCCAAAAAACAAACAATTTTCCAACTCAACTCACTTTTGCAAGTACCTAGTGTTTGACTTCTATCTGCCAGGAAGAATATGTTACTATTGCTTTGCTGAATGTAGACTTTCTGCAAGTGTTAAAAAATGAAAATAAATTAGAAAAAGGTGCACCAACAGAGACACAAACAGACGTGAATCAACATAAATAAATAGAAATATTACTTTAAAATGATATCATGATTATAATATGTGGCTAACGTGATTTTAAATAATTTGTTAAAAAGTTTCAATTAAGTTTCAAAGCATATAATCATTACTCACCCTGTTTTTCCTGAGATTGGATAGCTCGTCCACAATTACCTTCTGCTCTTTAATCTGTAAATTAACAGAATCTCAAATCTCATTTTGAACTCGATAGATAGATAGATAGATAGATAGATATACACACACAAACAATTCTACCAAGTTACATACGCTGAGAACATACGGAACCCCATAGGGGACATGGGGAATTTTTTTTATTTTGCGTTCCCTCGCAAAACCTTTTGCGAGGTAACGCAAAAGTTTGAGGCAGCGTTCCGGAACCAGACGACAATGGAGCAGAGTGACAGTACAATCGTACTGTCTGCTAAATGTTAGTTATGTTAGCTTTTTATGTTTATTTTGACCTGTACAGCACTTTGGCAACTTCGGTTATTTCAAATGTGCTCTATAAATAAAATTTGACTTGACATGACTTAAAACATATACAACAGAGCATGGATGCAAAAAAAAATGTATATGTGCTTTATATAACTTCATAGTCTGAGGTTTTAGAAAGCACCAACGCAGTCAGTATCCAGAATAGCAGACAGTACACTGCTCCATTGTCGTCTGGTTCCGGAATGCTCCCTCAAACTTTTGCGTTACATCGCAAAAGGTTTTGCGAGGGAACGCAAAAATTTTGCGAGGGAATGCAAAAATATTGAGAGGTAACGCAAAATTATTGCGAGGGAACGCAAAAGAAAAAAAAATCCCCACGTCCCCTAGGGGGCTCCGTAAGAACATGATTATCCGTGTGTGCAACAATTAGCTTGTTTTAGCCACATTTGCCATTAGTAAAAAAAAAAACACTACCTTTCTGCTCAGTTCCTCCTTTAGTGGGGGTTGTTTATCACATGCATCTTCATTGTCGTGTGCTTTGGAAGACATTATGTACAAAATAAACCCACATCTAAAGTGAAAAAAGGTTACACCAGCGCCGTTAATTTCGTCGTTAATTTCGCCGTATGTACTCGTTCGTGTGAGAAGCTTTTCCGGGTGAAAGTAGCTTTGGATAGTTTTTCATCTTACTGCCTCCTAGAGGTGAAGAATGGATAAAACACATCTTTTGAGTAAATTTTATCAAAGGATAAGTTTTGTTATTGCAAAAATGACAAAAAAGTCACTTTTCCTTTTCATAATAAACGAAACTTTACAAAAAAAAATAACACAAGTAACATATGTATCTTTTATCAAACACTCGCTGAATATTATAAATGCTAATGATAAAGTTAATATCAATACTAGAATATTAATAATAAATACGCATTGTGTATGGATGACGTGAGGAAAAACCATGAGTGATACTGACAAGGGGCGAGGTACACCATGGACAGGTCGCCAGTCCACTGCAGTGACACCCATGGGCGAACAGCCACACACGCTCACAGTCACTCGTAAGTTAATTGGGCACTCCATGGGGTGCGCGGGTTTTCGGACAATGGGAGGAAGCCGGAGGCCCCGGGGAGATCCCACGCAGACAGGGAGAACATGCAAACTCCCCGCAGAAAAGTCCCGGTTCTCCAGGGGACTCGAACTGGGAACCCTCTTGTTGTGTGGCGACTGTGCTAACCACCACACCTCAAACCAAACATCAAAAAACAAAAATAAAATTTGACCATTTCCTGAAAAATCTATACTTCGTCTCAAAGTTGATAGTAGTAGTAGCGCAGTGACCATTGCTTTGCATGGCTTCTTACCTGGGACTGAGATGACATATTTCTGACATGAAATAGCAATGTCATATTGTTGTATTATAATTTTTTTTTTTTTAAGTTAGCTGGGAGATGGTTATTGGTCTTTTTTTTTTTTTTTAGCCTCTTCGTCGTATCATTCTTAGTAACTCTGCCTCTACAGAAATAAAGCATAAACTTTATTTTAATGTCAGCTACACACATTTAAAAAAATAAAAATCAGAACAGTTGTAATGCTGTTGTGTTATGGTGACAGAATTGCACGTATTTAAAGACCTGCCAAATCATTTAAAGGACATTTTCCCAAGTTTGCACACACATACATAAGTTGACAAGATCACGATGTGAAAACAATAAAAGATCTCATGATTGATGCTTTTAATTATGGTCCATGGTCCTTTTTCACACTGATAATTTCAGTTGCTGATTTTCACATATTTCAGTTGAAAAAGGTTTTAAAATCTCATACCCAGAAGCAGAACTCTAACTAAAATGATGTTGCTTTAGGGGAGATTTCACCACACAATCAGCACGTAGATATTCAAATGAGGCAAAAATTACACCAACACTTGTATGTTGCCCTCACTCGAGATTTACTGAACTGGCAGTTGCTAAATGGCACAGATTGACTTTGGTAAATGGCAGTCGATCAGACACTTGTGAAACGTACCCGATAAACACACCTGTGTAAAGTGTCACAATGGTCTGCCATCCATTCAGCTGTGATTTTGTATTGATCTGAAACAGCTGTCAGATGTTTGCTGTTTCTTTCCTGGGAGCAAGGTCTGTCATTTTGGGAAAGGCCACAACATCACAGTCAAAACAGTAACCTTTGATGTTTAGTGTTCTCTTGTGGAGCTGGTAGGCACATATCAAAGTCTTAGGCCCTATAAGCATTGGTGGATATCCACCAAAACAATAAGTTCACACCACTCTTGTGTTCCAAAAGTGAGTATAGGTTTTCCTAATCATTGTTTCTCATGTCACCGCGATAGATAATCTCAGTGTTCACTCCAGGAACTTTGTAGAAGTCCCAGATTCCTTGCTGCAATTTCTCCAATTCCTTTTATGGAATGTCGAATGTCAGTTATCTTTGAAATAACATCCAAGAGCGCAGTAAGTGCATGCATCCAGCACATAAACAATGCATGAATAACTTTAATGTGCACACATCATGTGAGTTTCTGATCTTCCACCTCCGTCCCCTTTTTAGCTCTTCAGCTGCGACCTGACTATGTGTGGCCACAGGATGCAAGTCACTCTCATATTTTTATCTAGGAAGTACAAATTTAGCCGATGTAAACACACCTTGTTGTTCCACAGTCAGGCTGTGAAAGGGGAAGACTTATCTACAGGTCACATGGCCACAAAATAACAGAGCAGCCATCTCACCACTGATGACACCAACCTGAGCTTGGGTGACACACTAGCCCACTAATAGTGAGTCTGCTAATCTGTTTGTACCAGCTCTATGTGTGCAGATTTTCAAATTACTGAAGATACTGTATGATCCTTGAATAGATCACAAAGGTAGAGCCTGGCTATTGTTATCATTTGGCTCAAAATAAGTGCTTAAGTTACTTAATACAGTCATTTTTGCTCCCTCATGCAATGAGACAGCATGTGCAGGCCTGTGTGTTGCAGGATTGGCCTAGAAGAAAATGCTGTTGTTTCCAGTTTAATAATATGCACACAATATGATTTTTTTATATAGTTAAAAAGGTAATGTCATTGTTTATAAGCAATTTAGCTTTTTATGTCTCTTTTAGCTAGCTGCATCCCCACTAATGTAATTTGTGAACATTTTGCAAGTTTCTTAGAATCTTCAAATAAATCAAAACAGACAATTGTGCAATATTCCCACGGTTAGGAAACCTCACTAGTTTACAGATTTGGGAGGTTTTGTTCTAATTAGATTGTAACTCCTAATGGGAACCCAATCCAGTTATCTTCAAAGGAAAGTGATAAGAAATATAAAAAAGACTACATAGATCCTGATTTAAAAAAAAGATTACTACCACCAAGTGCCAAAGTAAAAAGTAAAATGTTAAACTGGCCATTTATCTTTATTTTAGATTATTTGTTGTGTCATAGAACTAAAAAGAAAACCATCTCCCCCTAAACTTTTGAGTGGATATTGAATTGTTGCATGTCAGCACGGTATTGTGACCGTGGAGAAGATGGTGGAGTTATGAGGTGCAGATACAGTGGCAGGTCTATGTTTTGAGATCTGCCTCAAAACATCCACAAACAGATTCCTTTCTGATCAAGATTGAAAAATAATATTCCAACCAAAGATTTTAACAGGTAAACATACTACCATACAGCTTTTGCCTAAACCTAACCAGAAAACGGTTTTTCCAATCTCTATTCCCCCAGTAGATTCAGACTATCCAAGGCTGAAGACACTAGGGGCAAGGGGCGACAAAATCCACAACATCCCTGTCTCCAGTTTCTCCCGATGAGGGCATTTTAAAGCCAAACAGGACGTATAATTCCTGCAGTGAGTGTTGAGTCTCCCCGGGGCCTCCTCCCAGTTGGACATTCCTGGAAAACCTCCAAACGGAAGCAACTGGGAGGCATGCTGACCAGATGCCAAAAGCACTGCAACTTTTTTTTTTTTTTTTTTGCAACATTTGACTTCTTCTCTGCATTGATAGTGATATCTGAGGGTGAGCCTAATTACCCACCATACTTTGCCAAACTCTAAGAATGGAATTTTGAAAGTGCAAGATTGACTGAATGAGAATGCCGTTTTGACCTCTTGCAAGTTTGAGTTCAATAGTAATGTAAAACTGATGTTATTTCAGTATTTGTTCTAGTTTACTGTATTTAATCTCAAGCAGTTTATTTGTGTATTTATGACGGTGAAAACAATTGCTTTCTTTGGCTCTATAAATGGGTCTTTTTTAACTATGTGAACCTGAAACCTTTGAGCCCTCTGAGGGTCTAGCACAGACTAATTGTTTTTTCTGTTGAGCTAGAGGCCAAACCTTTAGTGGATGCTACATTCAAAGTCCACAACCACTGTTAAAGTTTCACATACAGTTCCTGATAAGTCAGGGAGATGACTGCAGTTGGCATGTTCCAATAATGGCACTTTTATCTATATTCTTTAGAGCAGATAATTTTGAAATATATTTAAAGTTGTTGTGACGCAAACAATGTGGCCGAAAAGAACACCTGTGAACAGGGAATTTCCACTTGCATAAATAATAAAATGCATTCAACATTCTGCACGATAAAATTCACCGGCATTGTAAGAGCTTAAATTCTAAACAAACATTTTACCTTAAGGGTTGGATCTAGCAAAAAGTCATTGACTCAAAAAGACTTCAAAAAATACATTTGTTGAGCTGCTAAGTTGTTTGATGATTAGTGCTGTCACCTCTCAGCAAAAAGGTTCAGGTGTTTGGATATTCCTGTAAAGCATGTGAGGTCTTTCTATAAGTACTATAGGTTTTTCCCACATGTCTGGAAACATGCATGTTTGGTTAATTAGTGATTTCAAGCTGACCATTAGAGTGAATGTGAGCGTCCAAGGTTGTTTATCCTGTGTTAGTCCTCAGATGAGCTGGTGACCTGTCCAGTTTGTACCCTTTCTCACCCAATCGTAATTGACTATTTCACTGTCAAGGGACCCAGCAGCATAAAAAACTCTTTATAGTTCAATAAGATACAAAAGCTCTATAGAAACACTTTGCATTCCTAGCATAGATAATAATAAAATCACTAATAACTAGAAATGCATTAAATAATGAAAATAGTTTATTTACTGACTGATTTTCGTTCACTCCATTTATGACCGGATAGGGTTTACTTGTAATAATTTCACAAAACTGGAATAGTCATTCAGTCAAATGAATTTACACAAACAACCCCCAGGGCATAAGGACTGGGTTGTTGCTATAGTGTGTGCTTTTCTTCCATTCATCTATCCAATGTTAATACTGATTATTTCTATTGGGGTCGTGGGTGGCTGAATCATACCCAGGTAACGTTGGGCAAGATGTGCCTTTTCTTTTCTGTCTGATTCTTCCATGCACCTTTCTGTGGGAATGTGTGGCTGTTAAGTTCGATGCCCGTAGATCAATGTCCCCATTACCCATCAAACCTTTATTTTGATGTTGCTTATTTTTGGCCTTTTTGTCTACTCCCAGCAGTCTTTCCTAACTCTGGTGCTAAAATGAAACACATTCTATTCATACTACAGAACACAAAAATGCTAATTGCCTAGGTTATGTATCAAGACAAGATTTAACATGCACTTGTTGACATAGTCTTTGTTGAATCTCCAGCTGAAAGAGGAATCTGGTTGACAGTATTTTTGTGGAAACTTAGATTCAGAATTTCACTTTTTCAGAAGATATACATTTTCTACAATGTAGTATTATATTTGTTGGTCATTATAAAAAACATAATCTGTAATGTAAACTTTATTTCTTATATGTACCAAAATTGCCATGCCATAATTAAATCTTCAAATCTGTATCCATCAAATACGGTCGTCGCAAGAATCCAATTGGCTGCTATAGGGTATCTAAAACATAACCACTTGAGAACCATCTTGGATTCTCTAAAATACCACACCACGATACGAAGCAGTTATCATTGGGATAATTAGTTCGGTATTCTTTAAATCCTGCACTTGACATGCCATTCGTCAACATTAAGATATCTAATCTGGCGACAGGCAACTAATAAATATGACAGTAGAAAGCCTGATCACTCCATCAGAAATTGGTAAATTCCGTTTTGAATCAGGCTCACAGTGGAGATGTTCAACGTTTGCACAAAAAAAAGACATTTAAAAAAGCGCTGACATACGCGTGCAATTTGTCGGTGCCGTGAGGTAAACAGGTTGATGAAGTGAGCCAATTCTAACAAAAGCTGACCAGTTCGTGTCGAGTAAGAACTGTAGGGTTTACATGAGCTATTGTAACACCCTTTTCAGTCTTTTTTTAACGAGTGGTGCAGGGCGACCGCGTCTGTTTTTTTTTGTTTGTTAGTTTTTTTTAAAGCTGTGCAAATAATGGTGGGTCACGTGACAAGCTGGGTATATTCGAGGCGGGACGTAAACAGAGCTGCAGAAGGGAGAGAATCGTTCCGCGGAGAGCAGCAGAAAGACCCCCCCCCCACACACACATACACACACACCTTCAGGTCTTTGTGTATTGTGTGACTAACCGGTCCTTTGCAGCAAAGATTATTTCTTTCCAACTTCAGCTACAGTGATAGCTAAGTTTGGAGAGGAGAAAAGGGAAAAAACGCTGTTTTTGTGGTTTGTTTTGGTCTTGCTGTCGACGGCTAAATGCAAAGGTAGCTCGGGTTGACCTCCTTTACATTACAATAGAAGAGCTGTTATAGAAGGAAACATATATTACCTTGAAACACCTTTAAAATGGATAACTCTGGACCGAAGAAGACATGTTGTGGTAAGGAATTTATTTTGCTTTTTATTTTCCAAGAATCCGTTATCATAACTTGCAAATAACTTTAAACTGGGAGAAATATTATGACAGCAGGGGAGATAGATGTTGACCAGGGACAGTGACATGTAAATTCTGTAAATTCTTGTACTCTTTACAGAATCCGTCCGAGATTTCTTCACTTCAGCGAAATTCCTTATTTACATGGGGCATGCTCTGTCAACATGGGTAAGAAAAGTCAGGATATTTAGGCTAAATTACACCAACATTATTACAATCACATTCTGTTATTAACCATACTGTCCTGCGTTTAAATACTACACCACCATAACGTCAATTCTTGCCTTTTCTATGTGGCTGTTAATTTAAAACTTTATAATACATTGTTTTTATTCATTATATGTAATCATAAATGGCCTTGCAATACTGAATTAAATGTATTCGATTGTGGTTTACTGCAGAATCCTGCCTTGTTACAACAGCTCCTACTACTTTAAGGACATATTCAAGTTAAAAGGGTGATAGCTTCCCTGTCCATAAAAGATAAATTAATCCTTATTAGTTATGCAGAGCACGTATCACCTCTCTGCCACAATCTATGTGTCTTGTAATGTTAGCCTGCCTGTTAATGACCAGAAAAAAAAATTACAGGGTGACAGGATGTGGAACTTTGCTGTTGCTGTATTCTTGGTGGAGCTGTATGGGAACAGCCTACTCCTTACGGCAGTGTATGGGCTCGTGGTGGCTGGCTCTGTGTTGCTACTGGGAGCCATCATCGGGGATTGGGTTGACAGAAACCCCAGACTCAAAGGCAAGGCTAATGCACACTTTAAGCCTAATGTAACTGTTTTAGAAGATTTGTACAATTTTGCAATTTTTTAAAATTTGAGATGAATTTGTTTGTTTAGTGATTTGATCCTGAAAAAGGCATGCTGCTTGCTGTTTGTGTACCTCACTGTGTCCATGAAATCCACCTCTTGCAAAATTATCATCCAGGCGTAATTAGACTAAATGAGGGAAAATGAAATGTATTCTTATATCTTCTGGAAGCACTCCATAATTAACTAGTTTATCAGACAAAAAGCTGTTGTCTTTGACTAAATTTCTGTCCCTAATGCTGGTCCTGGTGTTTCCACAGTTGCCCAGACTTCGCTACTTGTCCAGAACAGTTGTGTCATCATATGCGGGGTCCTCCTCATGGTTGTTTTCCAGTTCAAAGAACAGCTTGTGGAGCTTTACAATGGGTGGATTCTGGTAAGATCCTGTCTGTACTGTCTCATGCTCTCTTGCTGTTTTATCATGGTTCAAGGATATTTTTTTAAAACTAAAAGCGAGTGTATATGCCTGGACTGAAAACAGCTTACCTCATTTGGTATGAGTTCCAACATCAGCATAATTTTTAATAACTCAAACACCTTTTCAAAATGAGTCAAATGAGTTTGACCTGGTTCTCGTGGCCAGTGCTGCTGAAGCACCTCTATAGCTACAATGATTGGAGCAACTGTTTTACAACACACATACAGGGCTCTGGGATTGTGCTGTTTATTTCTTAGGCTGCCATTGTGTATAAATTACTTAATTGTGGTGAATACTGTGAATTTTGTGCCGGAAGTAAATTATTCGGTAACAGCATTTTCAACAGAAATAATGCTGTTCTGTAGTCATTTTTTTCATCCACTTTGGATGCGGAAAATGTATCAAGTTATTAATTTTTATATAAGACTGATTCCACAACAGTTTGGTAATTTTTATTCAGTGTCACTTTAACAGGCCGTAGTGCATTTGTTAGGGGTTATACATAGCATTGGGTCACGCACATCTTAGGTGAGTGTCTAGGGGATGCACATAAAGACTCACCCAAGATAAGCAACCGTTTGTCTTCATGACAAAGAAGTTGTCTCGATGACGCATTGTGTTTTTTACTTCTTTTTAGAATTTATTGACAAAAAACCCAAACTGCCATTCCTTTGATAATACAAAAGAAAAGAAAATCAATCATGACTCTTAACATAACTGGAAAATCTGGATTTCTTTTCCTTTCTTTCTTTTTTCAGACAACCTGCTACATTCTGGTAATCACCATTGCAAACATTGCTAACCTGGCCAGCACTGCTATGTCCATCACTATCCAGAGGGACTGGGTCGTGGTTGTTGCAGGGCAGGATAGCAGCAAGTTGGCAGGTCAGTGTTTTCTTAGAAACAACTGGCTTATCATTCAGTATAGGCTTCACATGATCCATTATCAGATCTCTTTAGCCGGAAGACTTTGAACCCCAGGTGGTGACTCAGTCTGATTTTTTTCAACTTTTATTCCATGCCGTCCTCCTCTGTTATAAGCTATTTAAAAGATTTACTCACATAGTTCGGATCACTCAACACAATGAACCTGTTGAACTTTATCAATGTGCTTTCGTAGCACAATCATTCTTGTGAAACTTTCCATTGTATCAACATAACCAAAATATAGGTGTTTGGATGGATGTTTCTGTTTTCAGTTGTAAAGAAGTTAATTAACTTGCATCTACTTCCACTGTTTTTTCAAATAGACATGAATGCCACAGTGCGGATAATCGACCAGCTGACCAACATCCTGGCACCCATGCTAGTTGGCCAAATAATGGCCTTTGGCTCTCATTTCATTGGCTGTGGCTTCATTTCTGGCTGGAACCTGTGCTCTATGTTTGTGGAGTACATGCTGCTGTGGAAGGTGTACCAGAAGACACCTGCACTGGCTGTGAAAGGTGGACAAAAGGAGCAACAGCAGGAACTCAAACAGCTTAGCCCACCAAGAGGTATGCCATCTGGTAGAAATGTGTGTTTGAAACATTTAGAATGTACGTCTGCCCTCTTATGTATTGAGTTTTGACTTTTGTCATAACTGGAATTCAGTCTCTCCAATTTCCAATCTTCTGCCCTCTTTCAGAGTTGGAGAATGGCCAGAGCTCTGAGGAGTCATCTCAGCCACTGATGAATGAAGCCTCAGTCATACCCAGCTCTGACTCTCCCAAACAGCATGGCTGTTGCTACCAGGTGACTGAGCCACTGCGCACCTTCAAAGCTGGCTGGATCGCCTACTACAACCAGAACATCTTCTTTGCCGGCCTGTCCTTGGCCTTCCTCTATATGACGGTGCTTGGCTTCGACTGCATCACCACAGGCTATGCCTACACGCAGGGCCTCAATGGCTCAGTGCTGAGCCTTCTGATGGGGGCCTCAGCCATTTCAGGCATCTGCGGCACTGTTGCCTTCACCTGGGTTCGCAAGAAGTGCGGCTTGATTTGCACAGGTTTAATTTCAGGCATTGCCCAGCTCTCGTGCCTCATGCTATGTGTTGTCTCTGTCTTCGCTCCGGGAAGCCCCTTCGACCTCAGCGTGTCACCCTTTCAGGATCTTTATACTCACCTGATTGGAGAGAAGACCCTGCCAGAGGTTGACCTCACCAGTGTTATTGCTGTTGGTAATGTCACTACAGCTGCTCCAGCTGAAGAGCTGCCACCTCTACAGTCCTACATGTCTGTTAGTCTGCTGTTTGCCGGTGTCATCGCTGCTAGAGTTGGTAAGAAAAATTACTTTTGATGTTTCTCTCTGCTTAGTTAGCCATAGTGTTTATGTAATACTCTCCTTGTCAAGGATATAATATCAACATGTACAACTTTATTTTACATGCTTCAGCCTACAAATGATGAACTTATTGCCTAAATTGAGATATAATTTTCCAAAAGAAATTTGAGTTGGCAATAGTGTCTGCAGTGTTGCAATTGGTCCACTTCCTTTGCTACAGTGATACAATTTTCCAAATATGACTTCCAAACCTGACTAAGGAGGTTCAAAGATTGAGTTTTTTTATAAGACACTGGCAGGTCACAATAGACCTCTAGATAACTGCTGTGGATGTCAAAACAATATTTGCAACCTTTGATGCCAATAATATTGTCCAGCAACTGTTGAGATGTGAAGTAGCTTTACAGGAGTTGTAAAACTATAACCAGAAGTAACTGCTAATGCGTGTTTTTATTCTGCAGGCCTGTGGTCCTTTGACCTGACAGTGACCCAACTCATCCAGGAGAATGTGATTGAGTCAGAGCGCGGTGTGATCAATGGCGTCCAGAACTCCATGAATTACCTCTTAGACCTGCTGCACTTCATCATGGTGATTCTGGCCCCAAACCCTGAAGCCTTTGGCCTGCTGGTCATCATTTCTGTCTCTTTTGTGGCCATGGGCCACATCATGTACTTTCGATTTGCCTTTAAGAGCCTGGGGAGCCGCCTCTTCCTTTGCTGTTCACCGGAGCAGAAGGTGGAGACGGATGACAGCCCCTCACTTCCTACCACAGTTTAACGCTGTTAAAGAGACTCTTTCCTGGGTATATACTTTCCAGGTCTATCCCTACTATGCATCCTAACACCGTTGCTTATAGTTTGTAGAATGTTAAGTGGAGTTTGTCAACATAACATAAGTCTCCAGTCAGGGAAAAATAACCTACAGAGTAAATTTATATTAAGGCAGCGTTCCAGTAAAGCTTTCAGTTGGGCTTGGAAGAGATCTTTGGCCTTCCATCAGTGGATGATCCTTAACACAACCACGTAATGTCAAACAAGGATCCACAATCTCTTAGCTTGACTCTTTTTTTGGTTTGGCGGAAAAAAAACGAAAATAAAAAAAAACAGAACACAGCACGGTAGAAATATTCTTCTCTTTTTGGCACGTCTGTAGTTGTAAAGATTTACAAAAGGTGCTTTAGCTAATGCACAGGCAAAAGAGAAATGAGTTAAATGTGATGACTGTCTGAGAAACCCCGAAGACATAGCGTTCCTTATTTTGACACTTCACCTCTCAATGTGTTCACTGGTGCTGTAACTGCTCATTCCTCACTCTGATAGGCTCCTTCTACAGCTGTCAGTTGATATTTTGTTGATATCATTGAATGATGAGCAGGTTGTAGAATTCTTTCTCTAGAGGAGGGGGAATACTTTTTATTTAACCAAACACAGAACAGGGATTTAGTCTCTTTAATAATCATTATAAGGGTTACACAGTTTTTCTACGAGAAATGCAGACAGCGGTTTTACAGTTTCTTTGTCAGTATTGTGTTTCTTACTGTTGTGCCATATGAACAGAGTGAGAACTCCTATGCACCCAATTATAGGTTTCAATTACCAAAGTCCAAGTCCAAATGCATATGGTATCAAAGGAAGTGAGGGAAACCAGTCCTCTGTCTGAATCATTCCAAATGTATATCCAGATCTGCTAGTGGTGATAAAACCATAGAATATTTTTCAATATTTGTAAAGCTACTTGGGGATCCTACTTCTTTGTTTTGGGGGGGTGGGGGTAGTTTATTATAGTATTGTGGTTCTGTCCTTGTTTTGATTTCCATGTTTCCTGTTTGAGATACTTTTCGTTTTACTCCCAGTTATGATTGTCGTTACTCAGGCACTTTAAGTGATTGACATCTGTCGTTACTCAACTGATGCACGATCAGGCATTAGTTCAATATTTTTTGCACAAGGCTAAAGTCATGACTCTGAATAGTTTCACCCACCCGCCTTAATATTCTTTCAGTCATGTGGTACACGTGTGAGGATTCACTTTTTTTTTTTTAAAGGCACATATTGCAACACTTATCATGCTGCACTAGCTCTTTTCAAAACATCCCCAAGAACTCTTCATTTCCTCAACAAAAAAATTCAGCTAGTTATGCTGTGACTTCTGGCTTTTTGGGAGGGTCTAGTGGTATGTTTAAATAGTATCTCAGAAAAAGCTTGAGGCAAAAAATCGATTAATGGATCAAGTTTAGTTTAACAGAAGACCGTCGCCAAAACAGACTTTTAGGGGACAGTTGGACAAGGGAAAGTCAAACAATTGCTAAATAGTATGGATTATTTTGGTCATAACATCAGCTGCCATATTCACAGTAGTATGACCATACCAATAGAACAAGAGGGCTTTTTTGAAGGGGGGGGGGGGGGGGGGGAGTTATACAACTACAGTTATACCATTAGTGCTTAATGTAACTTTAACCTCTTTTCTGTTCCACTTCAGGGACACAAATGTTTATGCAGATGTATATGCGCGCACATTCACATAATAATTTCAGATGTAACACAAAAGCTACTCTTCTGAAATGAAAAAGCTGGCCAGTCTAGCCAGTCTTTCAGACATGGTGCAGAGAAATATTTTGTCTGGAAATAGAGCTAGCCACATCACATGTGTGAGAACAGAAAGCTTCTCTGTTGCCGTGCATTCCTGTGGAACCTGTTAGAGAATACGGCTGAGTCAGGACGTCTGCAGGTGCACCATGGAAAGTAGTTTAATTTTTTTCCCCCATTTTACAACAATTTGCAGTCAGTATGCGCAGAGAAAGAAAAAAAACGTTTTTTTTTATGTACATTACATTAGCTGTGAGTCCATTTAAACTTTCCTCAATGTTTAATTATAATGAAAAAAAAGAGCTGTGTGCTGTTTTACCATTTGTCATGAAACTTTTTTATGTGTTTTTATATACCTTGTGTGAAGAAATTGTCTGTTTGTAGTTTCTTTTGATGAATGGAAATTCATGCATAAGGCAATTACTGGATTTTATTTGAATATGTCTGTAATATACTGCTTTTAGACAGTATCTCTCTCTCCCCATATATATATAAATATATATTTGTGTGTGTGTATGGATATATGTACATACATATGTACATGTAGTACATACATACAGTATTACTGTAGTTTCATATGCAAATCTAAATTAATTTTTGTGTAATAATCACACTCCACTCCATGAGGATGTGGTACTTCTTGTAATGCATGAGGTGTGTGGAACAAAGAAAGAATTAAATAATGATTTGTTTTGTTGTGGATAATGCATAAACGTGCTTGTGTATTATGTATGGCGGGCTTCTTAGCCTCAGTCCTGGGCTTGGCTACTGCTGCGTAAGGTCACATACCACAGCAGAGTATGCAGCTAATATCTTCCCCCAAAATCCCTTTTCTGTAGGCAAAACCAGTTGGTGGAAAACCAGCTGACATAAAGCCAAGTAAGGACTTGAGAGCTTGCTATTCACAGTGACCTCGATGTCGACAAAAGGAACAGTGGAGAAGGAATTTGTTAGTGGGCTTTCTCTCAGCATTTTACTTTCTTTAGCAAATCCATGAATTTTCAAATGTATTTTTCAGATCTTCATTGGTCAGAGCAAAGAGTCATTTTAAGGGGTTGACGGAACAAATACCAGTGACACCAACAGCCAAGAAAGCATCTGTACACAACAATCAATATTTAAGTGGGGTAGCTGCTTTGGCTCATAGTCTGTCTTTTGAAGAAGGAATTCATTTGCCACTTGCGCAACTTGAGGTTATTCAATTCAACATATATTAGTTGCTTGGCATGCCTACATACAAGCTGTAGCAGAATGAAGAGATTACTCCAAAACAAGCAATAAAAGTAATCTTATATTAAAGATTTTTTTTCTTATGAATGTACCTCATTCTGGCCAGGTAAGAATGTGCTTGTGAAAGTTAGCTGTAAGAAGTTCAGACCTTGCTCAATACTGTTATATATCACAGAAGTGTGGACAAACTGAAAATACATTTGATTCATTTTCAGCAATACTGTGTTGTTTTGTTTTCTGCTGTTTCAGAATGAATTCTAGCTGCTTTAAGGTAAAACATCAAACTAATAACAGCCATTAAATAGGAAGAAATTATTAAAAGGGAACAAATCATTGTCAAAGTGACCTGACTGGAAAACACCCTCAAGCTATTTGAGCAGTCTCTGGTCTGATAGTACACCTATCAGTAACCTGTTGCACACAGCATAAAGAAAAGAGCTTATGTAGACAGAATCAGTTTTAGGCCGTTTAGCATTTGTACTGCAATCAGCGGAAGGGGGCATTTTTTCTTTTTCATACAAACCAATTCTGAAAAAAAACATTACGCTTCATGTTAATATAAGGTAGAATAAATATGAAGATGGTATACTGATAAATATTAGTAATACACAAATATGAAGTGTCTTGCAAAGTTGCATAGTTGATTGATGCAGCACATCCACTTAAAAGCATCTGCTTTACATTTTGGCATTGAGATGCTCTTTCTTGTCAAAATTATGTAGTTTAAGGTTTTTTTTATCTTTTTGTTTGTTTTACACATTATATAAAGGCAAAAAAAAATTACTAAGGAAACACAACTATATACAACTTTATAAGGGTCTAACTGGTGACCCAGTTTGATCACTTGTCGGAAGAGAAATATATGAACAGCAATAAAGCCAAATGCTTTTAAATGCAAATACAGCAAAAGGCAAAACCCAGCCTGGGGCCCCCGCTTGAGACAGGAACTGAAAGAGGCTGAGATCAGTGACCTCTGTCTTATTCAACACTGGGAACAAAGCGTGATCTCCTTGTGAGAAAGCTTACTCAGGACTGCAGGTCTCGAGGCTCTGCACGAACTGAACTTTCTTTAGAGCATGGATGATGTGTCATTTTTGGAAAAGGTGCATTTACTCTTTCTGCAGCTTTGGACATCTGCGTTAAGCAACATATGAATATTCTAACCGCATCTGTTAAGGAAAAAATCACAAATGCGTGCAAACCAGGGAAAGAAGACCAAAAAAAACAAAAAACTGAATTCAGTGTAACAGCAGTGTATTTATGGAAAAATATTTCTGAGGTTGTCCGGATGCTGAACATGTAGCGATTTACATCCAGTCAAACACATTCCTGCCTGGCCAGCCATTACTGTGTGCAAAGGCTTACGGGAAAATTGCCATAGAAACCTTTGGAGCTGTGTAGTGGCATGGTCACATAAAAAAGAATGCTACCTCTGAACAGCAAAAAAATTGCAAATGCTTACAACGCAGCACTAATTGTAACAAGTAAACAGTAAGAGGAAGTCATTTTGTGTTGTATACTTTCGCATTTGTGGCAAAGTCCAGATAAAAACAAGTGGAACAAAAAAAACAACTCACTTTGTAAAAAATATTTATTATCCAACAAGAAAATAAGAGAAAAAGATTCACAGGAATGACATGGCAACATATGAATCTTCTGGTAGATATATCGAGTTATAATGTGGAAAAACTGGGGAGATTGTTTAAACGCATAGAGCTGACACACTTTGTCAGCGTTTATTTTTTCCACTTTTCAGGATAAACTTGCAGGTAGGGGCGTGAGAGTATATGGTCTTTTTCAAGAATCCAGGAGGCCTGAGAGCCAACTGTGGTCAAGTTTCTTCATCCTCCGTAGCTCTCTAACCTGAGCCTTTGTTAACGTGGGCACAGCGTTTTCTGCTTCCTGGCCCCCGAACTGTCCAGGTCTTGAGACTTTGGATTCCACTTCCCCATCTGAATCCTCTTCCTCTTTTTCCCTTTCCATTTCCTCCTCTGGTTGTTTATCTTCCCCTCTGAAGCTATGAGATAGCACAAGAGAGGGGAAAAAAGTGCTAATGTGACTCAACATTTTCAGTGGAAAAACAACAATGGCTGTAGTCATATGATTCAGCAGTTTTTCTGCTGTGCTGCAGTGGGCTTTTGCTGAATCACACAGATATTTTTAGACTCAATGTAGTGACATTAATGATTAGTTATACTATATATCATGTATGTTTTTCAAAAGCAGACTTTTTAAAAAAGACAAAGAATGTATGCATTGTTACTGTCTACACCAAGTGTACTTTTTCTATTGGATATTTTAATGTTGAACAGACTTATAATTAAACTGGCTATGCTTCTGTACCATAACATAACACTTTTGCACAAGTGAACTGACCTGGTATCAGTGCCAGAGATGAGCAGAGACTGTACGAAGAGTGAGCAAAGGAAAGAAGTAGATGGCAGGACGTGGGCTGGAGTTTGCAAAAGCTGTTGTGAAGACAGATATGATCAACTATGAACATGCTACTTTGGGTACAGTTTTATTTAATGCTTATGAGCATGAACAACACAAACTGGATGTGGCCGAACTACTGACCTCTTTTATGGCAACAGAGCTCTGAGGCAGAGCTGTTCTCTCGGCATACAGACTGCTTTCTGGCTCTTGATTTTCCAGTTGCAGATCTTGATGTTTCCCAAGCAACAGGTAGAATGGTGTCATGGCAACAGTGTCATCAATAACAAACTTGAAGGGAGGTTAGAAAAACAAACAAACAGTGTCATGAAAAATATCTGATCGGAACACAGCCAAGCACTCTGTTAAAAATATCAATTTTGAAACTTTATTTAAACCAAATGAAGTCAAATATACCATGAGGGGATACGTTAGGACACTGAGGACATTGTGTACTCTTTCTCTTCAATTATAACAGAATAGATGCCTTAATTCACAGTTGACTACTTTACTAGAGAAGATTAAGTCACGTTTACCAGTTGCTGAGTTAAAGTCTACTACAAATCCACTTTTCTCAGCCTGAATCAAAAACTGTACAGCAATCCATTTGGCTTTCTGATCTTCACTTTTTTAAAAGTTTCTATGAAGAAAACTAAAAATGATTTCTCAATATCTATACAGTTGATCCTTGGCAGCGATTCCCACTTTTAAAAGAGTTTTTTTATTCCATTTCAGCCACGAGACGCATTCAGAGGCAGAGTAGAGCCACATGTGCGATACACTGAAGACGTATGGTCACAGCGCAGGCAAATCTCACCTGTTTGCTGGAAGCCATTAGTTTTTCCTCTTCTGCTTTGGTGGTAAACATAAGTAGGTCCTGCAAAGATGTCACGATTGGACAAAATACGTAACAAAAGAAATAAATAAGTTCCACAATAAGCCACCCAAAGTTATTAAAAAAATTTTCAAGTAAATAGAAGATTGTTTTCTAATCTCCTTATTTGCCAAATCCCCTTTAGAAATGTGCTTAAGTGTCAACTTAAGGTAATAAGTCACAAGTTTGATTGCCAAAATCAATAAATAAAGCAAAGAAAGAAACAGTATACTAGTGAAACAACCAGCGCCCCTCTTCTTTAGGAGGTCTTCCTCTTTGTAGTATCACTATCACCATACACAGACTTTACATTGGGATCTTTTCTGAACCTGTATAAACCAATTTCTTGACACTTCACATTAGTTATACATACACTTCCTTTAAAGACTTAATTCAACCCCTGAATGCTTTTCTCATTTTTGCTGTGACCTCTAAGACACGCAATACATTTCATTCAGCCGATTTTATGTTTAAAATGGTTTCCATCATTGAGGAAAAAAGTAACTGTAGCTTATAGTAGCAGCAGCTAATATCTACAAACCAAATGCACATGAGTCCACTTGTCTACTTTAGGTGTCTTTATGGTAGTCTTCCCAGTAAATAAACGGTTTGCACCTTCTCTTAAAGTATGAGGCAAATTTCTCATATTTTAGCCACTGAGAGAGAATATAAAAAATGTCAATGTATTTTGTTTGCCGCCATATTTACCATGTATTCGGTGATGAAGTAAAGCTGAGAACGGTTAAGCCACTGGCTGCTTTCCACACTGCTTTCCAGCATCACCTCCCTTGGGGCGAAGATGGCACGGGTCACCTTCCCTGAGCACACAGCCTTGTGGGAAAACAGTGGCCGAGGCTCGCAGGGTTTGAACACAAACACTGAAAACAGTAGAACAACAACTCACAAACATGGTTATGCTATGTAATGCAGTTTTACTGATGAAATAATAGTAACATCACTATTAGAGCCTTGCAAACTGACACCTTTTCGTCATTTAGAGTAACTTTTGGTTTAAAAGACAGCTGCTTTCTATTGCTACAAACAACTGTGTCACAGATACCCCTGTGGATTAAGTCAAGCACATTTGTCTGTGCGGTCTGTATTAAGGATTTTAATCAGTACAAATTAAGATAGGACAGAAGTCTTTTCTTTGGTTAAAATTTTTAGTGTGAACATTCGATCCAAAGCTTACAATCAGTGGCTCCCTCTTGGTAGCAAAAAACAACCATGTTCTCAGAGAGGGGATCAGCCAGGAGAAGACTGATGTCCATGGAGGTGCTCCATTCCACTACCAGATGGGGCAATCAGGAGACAAACAAAAACATGACAATAGAAGTATGAGCAACCTTGGAAAACAGGTTAATATGTGCAGATGCAAATAAGTGATAACTTAGAAAGTAGAGATAAGGGTAGTTTTTTTTTTTTTTTAGAAAAATGTTTTCCCCAAGAGATTTTAAGCCAATTGGACATTCATTGTGAGTTCCCTACTTTGATATTCTCTGCCAGGCTTAGAAATATATGTTGCATTACAGAAATTTTTGTTTTCAGTAAGTAAGATGCATCCGCACCTAATTTGAGGTAATGAAACAGAGCTATATAACAGGATGATCGTTGTATTTGTTGTTTTGGATCCTCACTAATCAATATCGTAAAGATACTATGATGAATTCTTCGACTTTTACCAGCAACCACAACATTAACAGAGAAAAATAAACGTCAATCCCATATTGCTTTGCCCAATGTGATGATGGTATATGCTTTTGGCCAGCAAATACAAACAATCTTGTTGACTGTAGACCCAGTCCACTACCTGGCAACAAATATACTACTTGGACAATGGTCTGGATGATCTTTTTAAGCTTGCGAAAAATTGTGGATGATCGTAAAACAAAGGCAGTAAATTCTGAAGTTTCAATATATCTGAATAACTTTAATTGTATCTGAAAGGTAAATTATAACAAGACTATATGAATTCTCCAGCCATTTCAGTGGGGGGAAAAGGCAAATTCAGAAAAGTTGTTTCACGCTCCAAATACTTAATGGAGCTGTGTAAAATCTTACAGGAGCAGGTTAGAAGGTTCCAGCAGCAGAGCTGGTTACTGGCAGTGGAACCAAGCAGATATTTGGAACAGCTTCCTCGGCCAAAACAAAGATCCCTAACAGAGGAGAGAACAAAAAAACAAACAGCCCTTTTAGTCTCCAGTAGTAAGTGTACCCTTGATCAGCAAGTCTCCTACACCATACATGTTTTAACAGGACCTTTATCTTGATTTTCTTTTAAGTGAAAACATAAAAAGCTAAATCTGAACTCACTAAGGACAGAGCACCTGCAAAAGTTTTGTCTGTGAAAAATAACAGTGGTAAGTTTTCAGATTTTAAAAATTGCTTCCTGCATATTATTGTATAACTTGAGAATGGAGAGAGTCTTCAGTTATAACTGTATTCACACAACTAACCTAACTTTATATGCAGCAGTATGTATGTTAAGTTATGTAATGTAAGGGGGGTGGGATCAAACAGCTGTCAAAATATCATCCTTCAGTTTCACATCATTACATTTGAAGTCTTTAAATTAAAAAGTTTCATTCAGAGCCATAATTATACAAACAGGTCCATTCAACTTAGGCTTTCTGGCTGTGACTAAGTGTTTGGAATGAATTGGCTTGTCCACCCTATATTCCCTATATACCCTACATTATTTTCACAGTCAAACCCGCAGAACATTTCCAAGCATTTGAGCTGACTTAATGCTAGAACCTCCTGGTTCCTTTTTTTTTTTTTTTAAAGCATGACTTGTAAATTTCCTTTTGTTTTTCTTTCAGATATGACGAGAGCCGACTCAGCGTTATGGGATTATTTCAGAGAAGGCTTGAAATTCACAACAGTAATTGTGTGTCCTCAGTGACCCAAGGCTCTTTTGTGAGAAGAGAAACATCTGCCAACATTTCTGAGACTCCACTAACATTGCGAAACTGCAGCCTGGCCTCGTGTTCAGGTCCCTGTAAGACAGGACTTCTATTGCTTAGTTGCTTTGATGTGAGGAACAAAAATGCTTAACTTTTGTCAGAAAAGGTTTAATGTAAAAAAACAACAAAAAAAAAAAAAACAAAGCAAAAAAACATCCATCATCCAGGAACCTTCAGCTAATTGTTGGAGTAATTGTTTGATATTTGCTATAGAAACAGTATAAAGCCCCCCAAACTGTAATGAAATGTTATGCACACCGTTCATAGCCATTTTATACTGAACAGGAGGCCTCTTGTTCTTGTATTCTGAAGGTACAGCTGTTCAAAAGCACCCTTCACTTAAGTCCCAAAAAAAGGAGTTGTCCAGAAACACGATAATTTTCCAGTTTTTTTTTAGCAATCAACAATGGTGCAAACTTAACAAGAGGTGTGGTACTTCTCTGACCTGATAGCTCCTGGTGGTTGCGACAGAGTAACCAGGAGCTCCCAGGAGGTGGGGCTCCACAATGTCACCACCTCCTGAAAGCTAACAGCCAGTAGAGAGCCGTCAGCTGAGAAACAGCAGTGTTCAGGTGCCAGGCTGTGATATGCTCCAACAAAATCACATGACCAGGAAGGATTTTCATCTGCCCACATATTCAAAGGGAAAGAAGTGAGAGATAAATACATCGGGGCACCTGGATTATTAAAATGGAAAAAACAGCGCAAGTTGTATAAAACCTTAAAACAGCTTGATTTGGTGAAAATAAAAAAAGGGATTCTTACTTATTGGGTTCATTTAACAAATTTGCAATTTCATGTGTAATAGTTGGCACTGCATGCTGGGACATTGTGATGAGCAAATAATGATGTTCGAGGAGGAAATCCAAACACAAAGAGTTCAGTACATTTTCACACATTATATTTTAATATTCGGGAATAAAAAAATACCCACTTTCAGTGCTTAAAGAAAGTTGTAATTGATCACCTCAAATAATAAAATGCTAAGATGAGTTTCGAAAGAGTAAACCTGACATAAACAGCCCCATAGCACCAACTGGTGAGCCAAACATGTCCTTGAAGTCCACCACATCATGTGACATTTGGCTAACTGCTTACCCTCTGTGTGGGCTGTTGCGTCCAGCTGCCAGGCTTTGAAATATCCGTCTCTGCTGGTGGAGACTAGCATGGTGGTCTGACTACTGGCTGCCTGGTCAAAGCATATGGCATTAATCCATGCCTCGTGGGGATCCGAGATGGTCGTGTTCAGCACAAAACTGCATGTCACAGAGTTGAGGATAAAACAAAAACGTTTAAAACCTATTTTCATTGCATTGAGGAAAACTCTGCCAGGTGATTATGCAGACTAACAGGAAAAATAAATACAGAAGTGTTTCCCATACCTTTGCATTTGCTCGTCAAATGCCCAAAGTTTTAAATTAAGCTCCAGCTCGGTGGCTCTCTGCTTTCTTTCTTCCACTGTTGCCAGCCAGTTACCGGAGCCATCAAATGCTGCTTTGACTACCTCAAACTGCTCCAGGCCTGATTGGTGAATGTACTCCTGCTGCACAATGTCTAGCTGTGAGATGCACAAAAAGATGAGATCAAAGTCCTTGTCAGCACAGGACTCAAAAAGTCTGTTCCAGGTGAACAGATGGACTTGTCTGTATGGCATTCATTAGGATCTTACGTTGTACAGAAGTTTATCTCTCTGAGGGGAGTAAAACTGGAGATGCCCTGGTTTTCCATTTAGTACCAAAGCTTTGCTTCGTGGGTCCACCATCAGATCTGTGTTGATATTTTCACCTAAACCATCACGGAACAGAGTAAGGTGACAACTTTGAATATTTTCAATTACTTTTTTTAAGGAAAGTGTCTTTGAAATAGTGAACCATCCACTGAGAAAAATGCAACAGTCACTTACTCTGAATGCACAATAAACTCAATCCTAATGTAAAGTACTTATGGAACTTGTTTGATATGTTACCCGCTTTATTTATTTTTCTAACACAACAGCTATGCTTTTTTTTTTTTTAACTGGCAACTGAAATAATTCCCATGATCATCGTTACAGATGAAAATGCCAGTTCACAGCAGAATCATTCTGAGAAGTCTAAAGGTTGTTCAGGAGATATACAGAACATGGTATGTTTCCTGTTTATAAGCTCGTACAGCATATTTATGATCACAGTTTGCTGTTAACATCTCCGGTCTGCACTCACCTTTGACCAGACCCTGGATGACAGCTGACACTTTAACACAGCTCTGGATGATAGTGATCTCTAAATGACACAGAAGTTAGTTACTCATACAATCTTTACTGAAAAGATAAGACTGACTTCCTTTTAAGAGCTCTTTAAAACATTTTTTTTTACACATGCTGTCATAAATGCAACCAACGTTCAACATCTATTTCAGCCATATATAATTGACAAGGCATATAAAGTTTGTAATATATCAAATGTACACTATATCTACATAATGTCATAACTACAGTTATTGCGTTTAATATTTTTTTGCCTTTAGGTTACGGTTTCTTACTGTTGTCACTGTGTGATGTACAGAACAGCGCTCCATCAGGTGAGACGGCAATGTATGTGATGGCGGCACCCAGCCGAGGTAGGAAGTCTCGCTGGCTCTCTTGGTTGTATCGCCACTGAACGAGCACCGACTCCACTCCTCCACTCAGCAAGTTGGTGCCTGAGAAAAAACAACAGCTACAGATCCATAAACAGCAGCAGGATGGACTTTCTTCTTAAATCTGGCACAACAAAAGCGAAGTTGAGCAACTGACCTAAATTAGATAGAATATTGGAAGTAATTAAAAATGTGCAGTACCTTCTGGAGTGAAGACCAGTGAGCTCACAGTAGTGTGGTGCCAGTGCAGGGTGGAGTATGTGTACTCTTTTTTGTGGTTAAAATTTCTCCTGGAGGCACAGAGGAAGGTTTTTCAAGGCTTCACGCTTACCTCAAAAAACAACCCAAATGATCAAGAGTGCCTTCAAAAAAACCATTGCTACTAAAAAAAACATAGCTATTAAGTAACTAAACATACATTTTCCTTCACAATTTTCCTGAAGTGATGAAGCTAAATTGCTGTATGTTAGTTTTAAAGGTCACTTACCAGAGCCGGATCTTGCCATCTTCATGACCAGTGGCAATGCAGTCGTCTTTTGGGTGACAGGTAACGCATGTAAAGGTGTTCTTGCCTCCTTTCTTGTTGTCTTCTTTAAGGAAAAAACTATAAAACCACAAGATGACCCATATTTGGTGTTACATAATATATTTGGGCATTTGAAGGTAAAACTGAGAAAGTTAATTTTGAATAAGTCATGACTTCAATTGCATGCGGTTACGTTTTCAAAAAATTTTAAAAAAGCCTTACAATTTACATTAAGGTAGCCTGATGATTTAAGATGGGCGAGTGTGTATATTTCTTGTTTTATACCGGTGTGGTTGTGTGTTCACCTGAATTGTTTTGTTAAATGTAGTGTTGGATTAAGTGTGACTAGATCCCAGTGTTGACACAAAATAACTGGCTTTACTTCCCACAACATCTGCATAGCAGATGCAATGTGACTCCGAATGTGCATATGCACCCACTTTCTGAAATTGGGCTTAGATTTAAACAAAGCTCAAGCCACACATGTGGCTTGAGCCAACCTAAAAGAAGTTGTGAATCCACATCCATAACGGTTCCTTGAGACAATTGTAGATTCTAAATCATTTTTACTGCATGTCAAAGCCTGCAAGACGTCATGCTACGGAATATTATACATAAAGCGTTATGTTCGCACAATACAAATCACAAGTATGAACGCGGTTATTTGCACATTTAGCTCAAGAAACAGGTCAGCTAAGCTACAGAGGTACTTTGGTCTTTCACCTTTCCCTCAAAACGTATCAAATACACAATTCCACAAATCCAAAACACTTGCTTAGAAGTTGTGGCAAGCCCAATCATCAAGCTCATCGCCTCAGTAACACTAAACACTAAAGGACAGCCTTGAATTTTCCTTGAATAGCAATGGCTGTTGCTTGCCTAGATGCTCTATCATGTTACATGTGTTTCCTCCAACGGCTGTATGAAGCGCATACTGCAGGAACAATATGAAACTGGGACCTTTTCATAGTTTTTCATACTGTGAAAATGGCTGCTGGCCCATGCCAAAAATTTAGTGTCAACCTGTGCATGTCAAAGACAAATTTCTGCTGGTATCTATTTTCATTACTGAAGTTAATAAAACCGCAATTTCTCTCTTCTTCCGTCACTTCTACAGCAGACTCATTATAATCAAGATGCATATTCTATACATCTATAAACAGTCCAGATTCAAACAAGTGAATGTGAGCTTTCTTTCCCTTGCCCCCCCCCCAAACTTGCTATCTGAAGCAATATACAGTGAGAGTATGTATATGAAAGGGGAAAAACCAAACCTGTATGTTTTTTCCTTCTTGAAGAAGTAGATGTCCAGCTGCAAATCTTTTGCTGAGGCTAAATATTCTCCCTGTTGAAAGGACAGTTCAGATTAAGGATCAGAACACCACTTACTAGGCAAAACATGTACTAGTGACAGAAGTAGGGATGTGCATACCTGTCTCCCGAAGGAGATGGCTGCTGGGTTGGAACTGATGTTACTCATCACTGCGGAGAGTTCTCTGGCTTCCACGATCTGATCCCCGCACTGTGGCAGGTGTACTGCAACCAGCTGACAAACCTCTGCATATACAGTGTCCAACATAAGCTCGATACCAATCTTTAATTAGCGATGGTGCTTCCATTTCTCTTTCCAACTATTTCTAAAATTTGTTCTCTATGCGTCTTCGCTTTCAAAAGGATAATATAGATCTTGGTGCATGCAGAAACTGGATACAGGCTATTCCCGATCCTATATTTGGATCGAATGCCGATATTCGCAAAAGACTGTTTATCGGCCAGCATGAGAAAATGCCGATCCAGTTTTTTTTAAGTCCAATCCTACACAACCATTAGCATCTCCTAACCCACAGGTCTGTGTCCTAACCATTAAGTTGTTATAATCCCTGTTCATTATGAGTCTGAAAACCAAGTAAGAAGGTTAAATAACTTTAATACGTGCTCTGATACCCCGGTATCGGATCGGAAGTGCAAATACAATATCGGTGTCGGATCAGAAGTGAAAAAAGCTGGATCGGGACATCCCTACTAGATACAAAGCAAAAAATCAGAGCATTGTTCAGATTTCTGAACATACTGAATTTTTGGAATTACAATAATCTTGAAATATAAACCAGAATAGTGGACACCTGGAGGATTTTAATATTGGTAAAAGGTCACAGTCCTACCAGTGAGAGTATAATTTATTTCAGTGTCTCACATGAAATTAAGCCCAAGCATGACCACAACTAAAAGAAAACTGAAACATACCAGATTTTTTGTCACTGTGGGTAACAACAAAGATGACCCCTTCGTGGCTTGCAGATATGTACATCGAGTAAATCGGCCATCCGACGACATACGTCTGAAATACATCGCATGACATTCAAACATTCTTTTAAAAACAGATGCAGGGTTTTCTACATTTGACAGCACATTCTACTCAGAACATTCCACCCACAAACAGAAACAGGTGCAATGGAACAAGTATGTGAAAATTACCCTATGTATGACCTCCTCTCTTATCTTTGTAATGAATTTACTCAACATTATATAGCTATTTAGAAAGAAAAACACCTGGCGAAAAACTTCTAGTGCCTGGTTAAAAACAGCAATAATCCAAGTCTTACCTTCATGAGGATGCCATCTGTGAAGTCCCAAAGTCTAATAGTGCCATCTGCTGAACAGGAGTAGGCCTGCAGCCCAGAAAGAACACATTCCACACAAAATAATGAAGATAACGGTTAGCAATTTTGAGCAAATATAGAATGAATTCCAAAACAGATCGCATTCACAAATGTGCCTAAACTTATCAGGTTTACGAGGATCATAAGTCCAATAAGGATTAAAGTGTCCTCTGTAAAAACATCCATCAGAGTACACTGATCCCTTTCAGCTCAATCAGAATGAGTCTGATGGTGAAGGGATGGAGAGAGGTAAGAAAAGGAGACGATGTATACACTTGAACTGTTTCTCTCGGGACAGAGGAAGCATGTCTAGGTTTTGTAAAATAATGGGATTTGTTTTTGTCTCTACCAAACGAAAGTGGTGTGTGGGATTGACAATATTTTGTGAATCTGAAGTGATAAGGACATCTATAATCTCTGCTATTTTGTAGAAAGTTCTGGTACATTTTCAGGTCCTATGTTCTGTGTGATATTGTAAACCTAATTTCAATTTTGACCTATATCTCAGACACAGCTGAACATATCCCCTTAGAATTTTTCTAATTGCTTCTGGAGACATCTTTACTCAAGAACGCTTTTCTGTGGGAGTGAGTGTGGAGAGGAGACTGTACCTGCAAGTGGTTGGATGGTTTGAGCTGGACACCAGTTACCAGGTCTGTGTGTCCCCTCAGGTCATGAATACATTCTTCCGTGGAGATGCTGAAGACCTTTACACACTCTCCCGAGGCACACAACAGGAACCTGTGGCAATACAAATAACCTCTTTCACATTCAACTTGTGAGATTGTGAGTTCATTCCCGTGAGTATTGAACCTTCATAACTTAATCACAAATGTCCGTGTCGCAGAGATTAGGTGACACGTATGTTGTATGATCTGCGGCGTAGCTAAAAGTCAGCTCGTTGCTTGAACAGCTAATGCTAACGAGTAGCATTTGCATTAGCTCTTTGGCAACCAAATAATCTCAAGACAGCTATATTAACTTTCAAAATGAAAATACCAACTAACCTTGAATCATTGCTTATTACAGGTTCTCTGAAGTTAATTTTACTGCCACTTCGGTGAACCACGCGGACGTCCCCACGTTCCGCCATATTTTTACCTGGGTGACCTTTCACCCCAGGCCGCCGGCATTTCGTTAGCCAAAGCCAGATCTCTGTCTCCTTGTCGTCCTCTATTGGACGGGAGTGGCACTGTAATCTCCCAAAGTTACCCCTTCTTCTTCTTCTTCTTTTTTTATTATGGCGGTTGGCAAGCAACTTTTAGATGTGCATCACCGCCATCTACTGGAATGGAGTGTGGATCGGGATGCTAACTTTAAATACCCCCCTCAAAGCAAAACAAAACAAAACAAACAAAAAAAACAAAAAAAAAACAACTTATATCTTTTCTATCAATTTTGTTTTCTTGAGATAATTCATTATATAACTTATATCTTTAGAAGTAGAATTTTTTTCTAAAATATCTTGTAAATTTAACTGTAATTTATTTTCTTGTAACCGACTAACTAATTTCCTTCTCTCAACAGAATATTTTGTACAGAACAACAAAACATGCTTTACCGTCTCTTCTTGACCACAAAAATCACAACTTCCAGTTCGATGTTTTCCTATTTTAAATGAATTACTGTTTAACATGGTATGTCCAAAACGCAACCTAGATATAACCCTTTCCTCATTTCTATTTCGTCCCGTTTTTCTCATTGCACCAACTTTTCTTTGAATACTGTACATCTACCAGTTCTATCTTCCTCCCACTGTCTCTGCCATCTTTCCTTAACCTTTTGTTTAATAATAGATTAGATTTCTTCTTTACTAAACGGAACTAATATATCAATAACACTATATTTTGAAGCTTGTTTTGCATATTTATCTGCCAACTCATTCCCTCTTATTCCTATATGCAACGGTATCCATGTAAATATAACTAATAAACCCATTGCTTGAATTCTATAAGTTATTAACTGAATTTCTAATAAAAGATCCGGTCTACTAATAGCGTGATTATTTTTCAATGAATATAATGAAGAACTTGAATCAGAGCAAACTATGCTTCTTAATGGACGGACTTCCTCAATCCATCCTGAAGCTAAAATAATTCCCATCATCTCTCCGGTATAAACTGATACTCCATCAGTAATTCTTTTACATTTTTTAACTCTGAATTCTGGAACAATGAAAGACACCCCATTACTGCTATTTGAGTTTTTAGACGCATCTGTAAAAACTTGGACATATCCATAGTACTTATTATCTAAATATGGTTGAACCAAACATGGATCTGAAATGTTTTCTCCTTTCCTTTTCTCCAACAAAGTCAAATCAACAACATTATTATGAAATAGAGACAGATAAACTGGCGAAAGACGAACTGTTTGACTAATATTTATATCATCCATCCATCCATCCATCCATTATCAATGCCGCTTATTCCCTGATGGGGTCGCGGGGGGAACTGGAGCCTATCCCAGTGGTCAACGGGCGAGAGGGAGGGTACACCCTGGACAGTCCGCCAGTCCATCGCAGGGCCACACACAGGACATACAAGGACAAACAACCACTCACACTCACATTCACTCCTAAGGGCAATTTCCCCAATCTCCAATCAACCTAACATGCAGGTTTTTGGACTGTGGGAGGAAGCCGGACAACCCGGAGAGAACCCACGCAGACACAGGGAGAACATGCAAACTCCACCCAGAAAGGTCCTCGTTCACCCGGGATTCGAACCCAGAACCCTCTTGCTGGGAGGCGACAGTGATAACCACCACACCACCGTGCCGCCATATTTATATCATATAAACCTAAATCTTTTATAATATCTTTATAATATCTCCCATCCAAAATAATTTTCTTTTTCCCAACTAGATTTTAAAATTTCTTGACATGGATGATTTCCATCATGGCCCTGTTAATTACACCAATAAGTGGTCTTTAACTGTAATCTTCTGAGATTAAGTGGCATCTCTCCCATTTCTATTAACAAAGCTGAAGTTGGAGTTGTTTTAACTGCTCCTGTACATAACCTCAAGGCTTGATACTGAATACTATTTAATTTTTTTAATAGTGTTTCTGATGCTGATCCAAATACAATACTTCCATAATCAAATACAGACCTTATTAACCCAGTATATATTGATTTCAATGCCTTCCTCTCAGCACCCCATTCACTTCCCACCAAACACCTCATTACATTTAAAACTCTCTTACACTTATTCATTACTTTTTTAATATGATTTTTCCAAGTAAGTTTTTCATCCAACCAGAAACCCCAAAACTTAAATTCCCTTGCCCTTTCTAATTCATGATTATATATTTGCAGTTTTTAATTTTCAGTTACTTTCTTCCTTGTAAAAAATAAAGTCTTTGTTTTGTCTATAGAAATTTTAAATCCCCATTTAAATGACCAGTCTTCTATAATACTAATGGCTTCTTGTATCTTTTTAACAATGAACTTTAAAATTTTCCCCCTCTTCCATATTGTTCCATCATCAGCAAATAAAGAACACCCCATTCCACTCTCCAAATTGTCAAACATATCATTAATCATAATAGAAAAAAACAAAGGACTCACTATACTTCCCTGAGGTGTACCATTCTCAACAAAAAACTTTTCGGACAATTGTTGTCTTATTCTTACTTGTATTGATCGATCTTGTAAAAAATCTTTTATCCAATAAAACATTGATCCATTAATTCACATTTTTTTCAATTTAATTAAAAGTCCATCTTTCCACATCATATCATAAGCTTTCTCTACATCAAAGAAAACAGCCACTACACTCTCCTTGTTAACTTGCCCTTTTCTGATTTCATGTTCTAAACATAGTAAAGGATCCATAGTGCTTCTCCCTTTTCTAAATCCACTTTGACATTTTGACAAATATCCCCTCTTTTCAACAAAGTACCTCAATCTTTCATTTACCATTCTCTCCATTATTTTACAAATATGAGAAGTTGAAGCAATGGGTCTGTAACTTGCTGGATTTGACTGCTCTTTACCTGGCTTTAAAATTGGAACTATGATTGCTTCTTTCCATGCCAGAGGTAAAATACCCACTTCCCATATCTTATTATAGAATTCCAATAAAACCTTCTTAGATGAATTGCTAAGCTTATTAACCATAATATAAGAAATATTATCTTTTCCTTGAGATAAATTTTTTGATTTTCCTAAGGCATTGTTTAATTCAAATAAAGAAAAAGGACTATTCAATAAATCATTATTTCTTACATTTTCTTCTAATAAATTTACATTTTCATTAATTGTACAAGTTCTTCTGCGGTTTTCTTCTGTGCTTAAATTATTACAACTATGAACTTTAACAAATTTTTGAACTAACATATTTGCTTTCTCCTCCTCAGTCACAGCAATAACATTTCTATCTTTCAGAACTGGATATCCATATTCCCTTCTAATTCCATTAATTATCTTTATCATTCCCCAGACTTTTGAAATCTTTGTTTCCCTACCTACAGAATCACAAAAATGACTCCAATAAACCTATTTTGCATTTTTCACCGTTCTTTTAACCAGAGCTTGTGACCTTTTATATTCAATAAAATTCTGAAAATTCTGATTTCTCTTTAACAATCTAAAAGCTTTATTTCGAGATTTAATTGCGCCATCACAGTCCTTCGTCCACCATGGTACAATTTTCTTCTTGTATTTTCCTTTTTTCCTTTGGATTGTTTCCCAAGCGGCTCCTAAAATGGCATCACAAATAGAAGAATTTACCATATCAACATCCAAACCTATATTAACTTTTTGCATCTCTTCATCATTTATTATTTTATATTTTTCCCAATCAACATTTCCAAATATAAATCTTTCTAAGGTCTCATTAACAATTTTTCCTATTGCTTTACCGATTTCAATAAATATAGAGTAGTGATCACTACCTATAGTTGCTTCTCTTAATATTTTCCACTTACTAATCCTGGCCAAATTCTTTTAAACTAAAGTTAAATCTAACGCTGATTCTGATCCATTTCTAATATTAATTCTCGTCCCTTCCCCATTATCAAGACAAACCAAATGTTTTCTATCCATTATTTCTTCCACCACTTCTCCATTTGCATCATTCCTATTACCCCACAAAGTACTATAAGCATTAAAATCTCCACAACAAATGAACTTTCTTTCTATATTTTTAAACATTTCCTCCATTTCATCTAAATCCAATTTTTTACACGGATTATAAAAATTTAATATTTTAATACTTTCTTTATTAATCCAAATTTCCACAGATAACCATTCTAGTGAAGCTCCTTTTCCTAAAAGTCTATACTGTATTCCTTGTTTTATAAATATTACACATCCTCCTCCACTTTCTTGTTCCCTATCTCTTCTAATACTATTATACCCTCTTATGACAAATTCTAACTCTGGTTTAAGCCATGTTTCTTGAATACAAATAATATCTGGTTTATTTTTCAAATGGTTTAAATATCCTTTAAATTCTTGACCATTTGCTAACAAACTTCTTGCATTCCATTGTAAAATAACCACCTTGCTTCCCATCTATTTCAAGCCTTTTATTTATCAACTCCCAAGATAAATCCTTCACAGCTAGAATTTTTTCTGCACCTTTCACAATAATCTTGATTTTTTCAGTTTTCTGTTTCACTTGATCAGTACAATTAATAACATAAGCCATGAATACAATTAATTTATCCATTGTAATTTCCATTCCTGATATTGTTCTTTGACTTGGCCCAAGATTTGGACTAGAAGACACTTGCTGGTTTTTCTGAACTGTTCTTTTTTCTTGAACACTTTTTGCTGCCTCTGCATAAGTAATGTTTTTAACTACTTTCAGCTGTTGAATTTCTGCTGCCTTTTTTCTTGCTTCACACCCTCCATATGCTACACTATGCTGACCACCGCAGTTACTACATTTCAACTGTACATCTGCTCCACATTCATCATACCGATGATCTCCACCACATTTAGCACATCTTTGCTTCCCTTTACACACTGATGCAATGTGACCATACCTTTGACATTTGTAACAGCGCAAGGGAGGAGGAATATAAGTTCTAACAGAAAAACTCAGGAAACCAATTTTCACTTTATCAGGAAGAACATCACCTTGAAACTCCAGAAGTATCGAAAAACTTTCTATTTTCTCGCCATCCACAGATTTTAACAATCTTTTCAATCTCCGCACTTCACCACCATGTATATTTCTTTTAAGTTTTTCTAAATCTTCCTCAAGCGGAATACCAGTGATTACACCACATGATACTCTGTTTTCTCCAACAATTTTCTTTTCACTCACAACCTTTTTGCAAATGTTATCAATCTGCATGCTTTTATTCTTTTGTTCTTCAGACTTACATTTTATCAACATATTACCATCTCGCAAGATTTTTACAAACTCAACCCCCCTAGTTTCTTTTTTATTTCTGTAGACACTGCTATCGGACTAAGGTTTATGTTCATATCTTCCTTCCTGAATTTAAGTATTACCTTAAACTCCTCATTTACCATTTTCCTCCTAACCACTCTGTTTTCTTCATCTGAACTATATTCTTCTAAACTTCTCTTACTATTTAGGTTACCAATCTCTCGATCATCTTTCGAAACTTTTTCCTACCCTCTACCCCTTCCTCTACCTACCGTAGTCCATTCGTCAAAATCCATATCATCTTCATCACCACCCCCATCTACCTTTGTGGTCATCCCAATCCAGTCACACTCCAGTTTATGCCAACCGGCAAAACCAACTTTACAGAGTTTTCCGGCCCCTACGCAGAAGTCGTGAGTTTGTTTGTAAGTGGGTCTAAACTCCCAGGCAAAAGCTAGCAAAGTTACCCCTTTAACAAAATAACATTAGAAATACACCACCTTCCCAAATCTGCAGATTTCAAAGAAACACAATGCAATTAGACATAGTTTAAAAAGAATGTTTATTGTACACACTGGCTTTAAAATAACGCTTAAAGTGCTATGATAAAAACAGGGCTTTATTTAAAAAAAATCAGATTTTTACAAAACAACATAGAATGTTAAAACAAATAGTAAACTTTGATATTTGTTCAATGCCAGTATTATATGACAAAATCCAACATAACAAAGCTGATTGTTGTGTTTACATAGAACATAGAATGTTAAAACAAATAGTAAACTTTGATATTTGTTCAATGCCAGTATTGGGTCCGTCTATATGGTGCGAAAATATATATGTATATACAGGGGTTGGACAATGAAACTGAAACACCTCTCATTTTAGTGTGGGAGGTTTTATGGCTAAATTGGACCAGCCTGGTGGCCAATCTTCATTAATTGCACATTGAACCAATAAGAGCAGACTCTGAAGGTCCAGTTAGCATGGTAAGAGCACAGTTTTGCTCAAAATATTGCAACGCACACAACATTATGGGTGACATACAAGAGTTCAAAAGAGGACCAATTGTTGGTGCACGTCTTGCTGGCGCATCTGTGACCAAGACAGCAAGTCTTTGTGATGTATCAAGAGCCACGGTATCCAGGGTAATGTCAGCATACCACCAAGAAGGACGAACCACATCCAACAGGATTAACGGTGGACGCAAGAGGAAGCTGTCTGAAAGGGATGTTCGGGTGCTAACCCGGATTGTATCCAAAAAACATAAAACCACTGCTGCCCAAATCACAGTAGATTTAAATGTGCACCTCAACTCTCCTGTTTCCACCAAAACTGTCCGTCGGGAGCTCCACAGGGTCAATATACACGGCCGGGCTGCTATAGCCAAACCTTTGGTCACTCGTGCCAATGCCAAACGTCGCTTTCAATGGTGCAAGGAGAGAAAATCTTGGGATGCGGACAATGTGAAACATGTATTGTTCTCTGATGAGTCCGCCTTTACTGTTTTCCCCACATCCGGGAGAGTTACGGTGTGGAAAAGCCCCACAGAAGCGAACCATCCAGACTGTTGCGAGCTCAGAGTGAAGCATGGGGGGGGATCAGTGATGGTTTGGGCTGCCATATCATGGCATTCCCTTGGCCCCATACTTGTGCTAGATGGGCGCGTCACTGCCAAGGACTACCGAACCATTCTGGAGGACCATGTGCATCCAATGGTTCAAACATTGTATCCTGAAGGAGGTGCCGTGTATCAGGATGACAATGCACCAATACACACAGCAAGACTGGTGAAAGATTGGTTTGGTGAACATGAAATTGAAGTTGAACATCTCCCATGGCCTGCACAGTCACCAGATCTCAATATTATTGAGCCACTTTGGGGTGTTTTGGAGGAGCGAGTCAGGAAACGTTTTCCTCCACCAGCATCACGTCGTGACCTGGCCACTATCCTGCAAGAAGAATGGCTTAAAATCCCTCTGACCACTGTGCAGGACTTGTATATGTCATTCCCAAGACGAATTGACGCTGTATTGGCCGCAAAAGGAGGCCCTACACCATACTAATAAAGTATTGTGGTCTAAAACCAGGTGTTTCAGTTTCATTGTCCAACCCCTGTATATGTGTGTGTATATATATATACACACACAAAAAAACTAATGGGACAGGAGACAGGACAGTGTGTCCAGCAGCAACCCTACTTCACTTTTTATTGTTTTTTTCTTGCCAAGCAAAAACCCTCACGTGCTCCCCCTGCCGTAAAAATCTATCGCTCTCCAGCAACTAGGAGGGACACACCTTCTTTCCACAGGTCAACACATAACAGTCTTTTACACACATCCCCCCCTCAATAAAAAACATCCACGTTTCACCTGAAAAGAACCTGAGACACAGCAAAACTATATCTGCAAAACACAGGGGAAAAGAATACCCACATAACTTCCATACTACCATACTATCAAACAATTAGGTAACCCCTTGTTATTACACACGTGAAAGTAACAGCCTGAAATAGACACAACAAAACCTTTCTTTTTTAATTGACTCCTCTCACAAACCCTAAAATCGCTCACTGTAACTTCAAAACATGACAAAGTCCTGCAAATGGGACGGAGGTTGCACCACTCGCCCTCTGCGAGAGGCCCCGAACTTGAGCTCTGGAAATTTCCCATACAGTCCATTGTCCATCTCACCAGCCAGAGGCTGATCCCTGCGCTAGGGGAGCGAAGAGACAATCCCGGGAGGAGACATCACGGCAGCAGGAGTAGTAGGAACAGTCTGTGCAGGCAATGGCAGAGTGTATGTTTACAGTCTGTCATGATGAACCACCTGGGCTCGCTCATGAGCTTCTGCAAAGTTAAGCCTTGCTGTGCTGAATGCTGATTCCAGCTGCTCTGCAATGGTGGATGCATAATTCATCTGAGATCCAGTGCCCCCGGAGTCGAGAGTACTAGCAGGCACTAGCACATCAGTAAGAACTCGAGCCTCACGTCTGTGCATGAGGTAAAAGGGGGTGAAAACCGGGTGCTGGCATGTTTAGAGGAGTTAAATGCAAAGGCTTCACATACGTGTCCCATTCACCAGATGAACGATCAGTTCTGACGCTCCACAATGCCATCAGATTTGGGATTATATGCAGTGGTGCGTGTTTTCTTAATTTCCAGCAACTGGCAGAGGCTCTAGATCACCTCTGCCTTTAACTGACGGCCATGGTCACTATGCAAGATTTCGGGGACCCCATGGACCAACACATAATCCTCAAAAAGCCAGCATGCAACCATCTCTTCTGTCTGTGCGAAAGAGCCTGGCGGGCGTAGGCTATCACCTTCTCACAGCCCTCTTCATCCTGTGCCCCCACAGAGTCTGAAAGGGAGTGCAAAGTTGGGCAGCGTCACCACCAGTGAGGATGTGAACACTTGCTTGAGGTAGGTGAACGTTGCCTCACACTGAGCTGACCACTCAAAGGCATTCTTCCCTCCCGGTTCAGCGGTGCAGCGTGTTTGGAGAAATTTCGCACAAATATCCTATAATAATAGCATAGAACCACAAAGGCCCTGACCTCTGAAAGGGTGCGGGGAGTTGGCCAAGTTCTGATCTGGTTCGTGTTCCGTGGATCTGGCCAGAGATCATCCCTGGAGACCACGTGGCCCAGGAACAATACATGGTCCCTGGAAAAGTAGCATTTCCTGGGATTCAACTTCAGGCTCGTCTGCTGGATCCTGGAAAGGACTTCATCCAAATGAAGGAGATGGTCTGTGGATGTACGGCTGTAAATCAGAATTTCATCCAAATATACCATACAAATGTGCCATGGCACGCCTTTGAAGATGAGCTCCATAATGCGTTGGAAAGCAGCAGGAGAATTTGTCAGGCCCATGGGCATAGCCCTCCACTGATGCAGGTGATACTTCCACTGTGCTCCGCCTGCTGGTAACTGGGAAGGACAAACTGTCTTTTCACATGTTGGCACAAAACAGTCTTTTAGAATAATGACATCTGCGGTTGTTTTGATGTAAAAATGGTTGTCCAGTTTACCTGGTGACTGTTAATAACAAAAAGGTCCCTATGAAGTAAGCTATACTGGAATATGCAATTTTGTTTTTAATCATGTCCTGTTGGACAATGTAATTGCCAACACTGTAATCTCGAATGGCAAAACCCTCAGCAACTTAAAGAACAAGATGCTTTTTTTGTGTTACTCACTGTCAATTCACTTGAGTGAAATTTTCCAAGCCTCTCTTTCAACCCCACTTTTACTTTGTTTTATTTTTTTTTTGTTTTTATTTTTTCAGGCAACACACTCTACTACATGGGCCACGACTTCAATCTGATTTGATCAAATAATATAAAACAGAATCACATATTCTTATTTGTTATCATGGTTACAGACCGCGTTTGGTGAATTGATTGTGCCTTCCATCACATTTTCTTTATTTTGACACATTTTGGTACTACTTTATAAAAATAAATTTTATGTTGTCTGTCCCCATGCGATGACGCACACACACACACACACACACACACACACACACACACACACACACACACAATATGTGAGCTTTGATATGTTGGGTTTTAAAGACCAGTTGGGTTTCCTGTATACCGGATGCAGACACGAGTTGAGTTTGTGTCAAACGCATTCTCGGGTAATCGAGTGGGTTGGGCCTGTACCTGAAAGCATTCTCCGTAAATGAGGTCTCTTCCTGGAGTGAGGCACATTAAAAGCGCAAGTTAGCGAGAGAAACACGTGCGTGCGGTGGATGACGTTCTCGGGAAAGCGCCACAGAAACACATTTCAGGTAACAATTAAGCAGATATAGCTTTTGTTAACCCTCACTATTGGAATGTGTCACCAGGACGTAGTATTATTTACATCAATAATATAATACACTCCCTTGAACCGATTATTTGGTGGTAACGGATGTGCGCCTGTTTCCTGAACGCTTAGCAGCATGAGCCAGTGGAAACAAATTCAGCAGCTGGAGATGAGGCTCCTGGAGCATGTGGATTATCTATATGACGATAACTTCCCCATGGACATCCGACAGGTACTGGCCAGTTGGATCGAGTCACAAGATTGGTGAGTCCTCTCGGTGCGTGCATGTGGGACTTCCTTGTTCCTGTTGCGTAAATGCAGGAGTTCAATTAATTTAATATTTTCATAAGTATTTTACATTTTTCAAATATAAAAACGACTCTATGAAAAACTAAATCCCTTTTAGTAATCAGGATGAAAATAAAAATGCTGCGTCTTAAAATGATCTATTTAAATTGAAAATGCATTAGCTTTCACTCCAAGTCCTTGCCAGGTTTTAAAATAAGGTAAATACAACAGATGGATGGCAAAGCATATTATGATATTGCGGAATAGATGCAGTGAGAGGCTCATCTCACTCTGTACAGCCTGTGAAGGCAGCGCTATGATCTGGGGTTGATGCAGTTGGTCAAGTCTAAGTTCAACGACAGGTAGGCTATGCGCCAAAAGAATCAGATCTACTAACTACTTAAATACACTGAATGACCAAGCTATTCCTTTAGTGGATTTCATCTTCCCTGATGGCTTAGGCATATTCCAAGATGTCGATGCAAGGATTCATCAGGTTCTCACTGTGAAACAGTGGTTCAGGGAGAATTATTGGTCAAGGGAACGTGATTGGCTCATTTTCACCCATGGATTGGCCACCACAGAGTCCAGACCTTAACCCTATTGAGAATCTTCAGGGTGTAAAACGTACTTGAATTCTTTAGCAAATACAGTAGAGGGGGGGGTTGTTTGGGAAGATGTTGCACAAATATATGTTTGATAATGTCGAAAGCGAATTTGTGTACCAAATAGTAGTTTGTTAAGGAAAGAATTTGCGAAACATACAGTGAAAGAACAAACGCATGCAATTTAATGCATTTAAGATTTTCCTCTTAATTGGCTTTTAATGTTAAAGATGCTGTAGTTATTAAATAAGAAAAAATCCCCACTTCATAACACAATGTGTTAAACGGGGTTATTTCAGATGCAAAGCCACAGAGACATTTCACTCCTCTGAAGTTCCCCTTCTAGGGTGTTTAATCTTTTTGCTGCCAACAACTTTCCTGTAATCAATCTCACTTCTCGCAGGTAACTATTTTGAATGCTTTGTAAAATGCTGGAAAAGGACTTAGCATAGAAAATGTTCTGTATGTAGTAAATATGACTTCAGATAGTTTTTAAAGTGTCACTTAAAGATGTCAGGCTTGTTGAATCTTTATGTATGAGACAACTGGTATAAATTAGTGGGTGTAGTTTTGAATATTGCTTTTCCTCTTTTCAGGGTAATGTCCTTGATTGTTTATGCTAATCCATTTTCAGGGAAACAGCTGTTAATGACGACACAGTGGCTGTAGTGTTGTTTACCAACCTGCTGTCCCAGCTGGAGAAGGTGCGCATACAGGAGCAGAACTTTCTACAAAAACACAATATGAAAATAATTCAGCAGCAGCTGCAGGTAAATCATTGTCATCCCATTCCTTTGTGTATCAGTTAGTTAAACACTCAATTTTCAGTTCAGCCTTCAGTTATCTGTTATTTTCTAGGAATACACTTCTTTGTATCTTGCATGGTCATTCGTTTGATCTCTTATCTTTGTGTTCAACACTGTCATTACCCCACTAGAAGTTATCAGATCCTCATTCACTTTTTAAACCAGTCATCACTGAAGAAAAATGGGTAGCTAGAGAAACTTTTTGTAGGCAATATTAGTAAAACTTTAAAATCACTTCACTTCCACAGAAGCTATGTGCTGCACAGCAGAAAAAAAGTTCAACCAAAGACCAGTTATTATGGTCATCATGTGTAGCAGTTGTTATTAAAAGACTTACAATAAGGAGAAGTAGTTCAATGGTACTACTTTGAAAGGGAACTAAAGCGATTGAAATAGTACTATAAAATAAGTTGTGTTAACTGAATGTGCTAGTGATTTTTCTTTGATCTTTGCTACCTTTTCAAAGAAAGGGGTCTTTTTAAAAAGTGTAACAAGTTAATGTGTAACAAGTCTACTTTTGTTTCAATAAATCATACATTCACATACTTCCTTATGACTGTGGATGTCATAAGCCTAAATAATCTCATTGTGAATGCTGAATAATGTATAATTCAGATAGGGAGCTCTACAGAAAGTTGAGTTTTGAAGTCAGAGAATGTTCACGTTAGGAGCCTCAGTGTTATTTTTTTTTTTTTGTTGAAAAGAACCTTACCTTTACAGAAGCTGGTGAGGCCCACACCGCTGTTTCCTGTTTCTCCGAATGTATTTGTTAGAGTCAACACATCTCAGAGGAAGCAGTTACTCCTATGCGGTGGTAGTCATTAGTGTTTGTGGCACCATGTTGTTATGTGTGAGTAAAGTTTGTTTTCTTGATTCATCTAAGAGAAGAGAGAATTCCGTTGAGAGCAGTGTTTCTCACTGTTCAGTCAAACTATTTTTATTTTTATTTTTTTACTGGGGGAAAGCCCTTTGTTCCGTATGTGTTTATCTGACATTTAGTAGGAGGTTTCTTTGGTATGTAGTCCACAACAGTGAGAGGTAAGCATAAATATGAAAAAGAGAGCATCTGAAAAAGATGCGAAAAACAATTTCATGGATGTGAATGAAGAGAAAGTTTCCCTCTGAAACTTTCTCTACATTTCTGAACTGGCTGATGCACATCACAGGGAAAGTGTATTGCTATTTGTCAGTTGTAAATGCAGTGATCCACATCACCTGCAAATAATATTATTTTCATGACTGAAGAAAGGTTTTAAATGCACATGTTGTTTTGATGTTGAAAAAAATTCCCTCCAACAATGTTAGTGGAGGGCGGCACGGTGGTGTGGTGGTTAGCACTGTTGCCTCCCAGCAAGAGGGTTCTGGGTTCGAATCCCGGGGGAACCAGGACCCTTCTGGGTGGAGTTTGCATGTTCTCCCTGTGTCTGCGTGGGTTCTCTCCGGGTTCTCCGGCTTCCTCCCACAGTCCAAAAACCTGCATGTTAGGCTGATTGGAGATTGGGGAAATTGCCCTTAGGAGTGAATGTGAGTGTGAGTGGTTGTTTGTCTTGTGTGTGGCCCTGCAATGGACTGGCGGACTGTCCAGGGTGTACCCTGCCTCTTGCCCGTTGACCACTGGGATAGGCTCCAGTTCCCCCCGCGACCCCATGAGGGAATAAGCGGTATTGATAATGGATGGATGGAATGTTAGTGGATCAGTATTTTTCTAAAGGAGCCTGTTCAGTGTAATGTTAAATGTACTATAGGGACAGGAATTTTGAATAGTAATGTCAGGAGTAGCAAAACAACTCTTGATCATTAAGTTCCGCTCAGCATCAGGACTGTAAATGTATTGCTCAATTCAAGTTTCAATTCAACAATTTAAACAGATTAATCTGTAGCTCAGATGTTAGAGGATAAAGATCATAACTATTGTGCTAGTTTTTTTGTGGCCTGAGTTTATTTCTGTGTCAAAGACACATGAATACAATTTTGAAAATAAAAGTGTTTCCTGGTATTGTTTTGCTAATCTTTTTAAATACTACTCTCTTAATTTCTGTATGTGTGTTTTTGTCACCTGCCAGCTGAAATACTCAACCAACCCCACAGTAATGGCAAGAGTTATATCCACCTGTCTCCGGGAAGAGCGGCGTATTCTCTCCAGTGCCTGCACACAGGAACAGGTTTGTTACATCATCTGTTTTGAAGGGAAAGTCCCTCTGTTTCCTTTATTCAGGTTGCTGCTCGTAAATCAGGGCCCATACCAGGAAGTGAGGGCTAAATGCTGCACAGCCCCACACTAACAACTGTCTCACTTTGTTCCTGAGAAATCCTTGGATGTCAAAAGATTTTGAGGCAAAGTGTTGAAATAACCACAAAAGGAAATGCAGGATTTTGTTGTTGTTTGTCTTGTTTTTTTTAAGCTGAACCTGTTTGACGGATGCCGGTGCAAAAATGCTACAAGTCCAAAATGAATAACAATTTATTAAAATACTCAGGGAAATTGGATAAAAGTTTGATTAAACCTTTTCTAGAAGCCTTTTTCTTATCAGATAACTTAATCATTGTAGGCAATCATGTGACTTTCTGTAAGTCCTTCATTAGGTGTATTAAATCTTCTCCAAACAATTAAAATAGATTATTCATAAAGAGAGAAAATATATAGTTTTTCCTTAAACCAAAAAGAATTACATTTTATAATGATGCATTTTAGAAATTTGTGTTATGTCATTGTTGACGTTAATGTTATGCCCTTTATTAGTTTAATGATTCTGCTAACCATTCTCCAATTACACTACAACATTGAAAGTGACTTCTTTTTTGTTTAAAGAAAAAGGGAGGATACATTTAAATAATAAATTTAATCTATCTTGAACAGGGCCCGCTGGAGAGGTCAATACAGAATTCTGTGGCTTTTGAGAGGCAGAAGAACATGGACAACAGACTTGGGGTCATCAGAGGAAGTGTGCAGGTAACTGAAATACTCCAAACTTTATGGAAAGATATAAATGAGCACAGTCTTGCATTTTGTGATTAACTCTAGAGCTGTCTGCTTCCAGTTGATGGACCAGGCTGTGAAATATATTGAGGACATGCAGGACGACTTTGATTTCCGCTACAAGACGCTCCAGTCAAGAGGTAAATGCTGTGACGAGCTCTGTTCACAAGGCTGAGATAAGAAGGAAAAAAAAGAATTGATCAAAAAAGGTGATCCTTGACAGACTGTAAGAGGCCAGTAAATTTCAGGTTTTGTCTCAGAAATCTAAATGAATTTCATAATGCATTGTTAACAAACGTATGAGAAAAACTGTATTCTTTACAGTTTATTAAATGCGGAGGATCTGAGTATGTAAAAAGGCATAGGATCAAATCTTAACTTGAAACCCAGGACTTGAAATCCCTCATCTTACACTATACCAACACTAATGTCAAGCTCAAACAATCCTGTGTACAAGGATGGATATAAAACGTTTGTCAAGTATATTGTCTTAATTTACACATTTTCACTGTGTGAAACAAAAACAAAAAAATCCTTATGGTTACCTTGTCTACTGGTGATTCTCAGTTGCTAAAAGGATTCTGAGTGAGGTTGTCTGTCTTGTTCGTCTGTGTGTATTCCTGTGATGGACTAGCCACATGTCCAGGATGTGCCTTTTCACCCAATAACAGCTGGGAAAGGTGCCAACCACCACACAACCTTACTAGGCATAAGGGGTGTAGCAAATGAATGAATGAATTTAGGATTCAGAGCAACATGATATTTTCAAGACATCACCTATTCCAGGTAGATTTGTGTATTTTTCAAAAAAGCAATGAAAAGTTGTATTCTCTCACAGCTGCTCACAGTCTTCACCTGTAACCATTAGAGATAGTGGGAAGTGTAAAAAAATCTTTCAAACATGCGGCTTGAGGAAAAATTTGACTAAATATTGTACTTCATTACTTCAGGTCTTGGCATCTTGGGTGCTAAAAAGGTACCAGGGCATCTTTTAAGGGTTTTGAGGATGGAAAAAGTATAGTGGAAAAAGTGGAGTACATAGTGGTAAATGCTTTAATGTTGGAAATGTATTGTTTATAATTTAAATGTAAGACAAAAAAGACACAAAACATGAGATGTTTTTGAATGATTGTTTGTATTAATACTGTTTGCATTTAAAAAAGAGTAAAACAAATCACGTAAAACACTTTTTCTTTATACTGTTATACTTTTACAGTATAACCTCAGTTTTTTGTGATTGTATGTTTGTCTCAGAGTCAACAGACAGGAACTCTGATATGATGAAAGAGGAAGTAACAAGACTGCAAGAAATGCTTAACAGGCTTGACTTCAAGCGGAAGGTACATATTTACAAAGCTCTAATGGAAGAATCATGATAGTTTAAACACTTTCTCAATGCACTGATTAACTCATTAAAGTTATGAACATGTCAAAAACATTCTGCACCTTCTACTGCTTCTCACATCTCTTTAGGAGATAGTTTCCAAGATGGATGTGGTGATCAAAGAGATTGATGACCTGATGACCTCCCAGCTCAGTCCTGAGCTCCATGACTGGAAGCGGAGGCAGCAGATTGCGGCTATTGGCGGTCCCTTACTTACTGGCCTGGACCAGCTGCAGAGTTGGTAATTGGAATCAACAGTTTGTCACACGTTCACAAAACCCTGCAAACAAACTGGTTTAATTAATTCCGCATTCTGATATGGAAACATCCAAAAACTGCTAATAATAACCACTGAAAAATACCTTAAACACAATTTAGGACACAAAAACAATTATTCCCACTAAGCAAACAAGAGCATGTTTTTGTCATTCATCACATATTTACTAAAGTCTGTTCTACACTGGGCATAACTTACACCTATTCAGTAAAAGATCTCTGGATCCAGACCACCTTTAAAATGACCTGCCCTCCACATTTAAAATCTTACTGTAACTTCTTGAGTATGGTAATTATAAAAAATAAAAAAAACTGAACCAACTCAGTAGCCTCCTGAGAAGAAACTGTGAAGTTTCTGTGACGTCAGTTCCTCACTGTCACTTGTTAGTTGAAAATATGTGGGTTGTCTGCTGTAAACACTTTCATTGGAAAAAATGTCTGAAACATTTTTGGAAGGTTTGGTTAAAACCATTTTGTCTGTCAAGATGCTTTTTTTTAAAACCCAATCATACAAGGTATCGCAGTAGGTCTTAAGGACAGTGCATTAAGTCAGCAATGTGGTTTATACCAAATCCTGTAATAAAGGATAATTTTCTCTGGCTTTACTTTTGTGAAGCAAATATTTACATGTTAAACTATAGTTATGGGTGTTACATTACCATTTGTTAGCGTATTGAGGGAGGTTATCTCAGTGTATGTAGGAACAGTCCTGACTTTCTGCTGTGTGTTATCTTGACTAAATCGTAATCGCATCCGCTCTGTTTTGTCAGGGAAACCGTGCTTAAATCCATTACATAAGATTTAATGATTGTGATTGTGAGGTCCCCTTAACCTTTTTTTATCAGTCCCTCATCTTTTTCTGCTCTCTAAGGTTTACCCTGACAGTGCAGAGCCTCTTCCAGATCAAGCGTCAGCTGGACAAACTGGGGGAACTGGTTGTGAAGGTTACTTATGAAAGTGATCCAATTCCACTGCAAAAACCTCAGCTGGAGGAACGAGTGAAGTATCTCATCTACCATCTCATCAAGAGGTACTGACATTCCACAATTTACCTAAGGTAAATTAAACAATGCATAGAGTCGGTACTTTTAAAGCAGTCTGATGCATCATTGTGAAGGTAGGCCAAATGCAATTTCTTTTCTGTTGTGACAGTTGAAAATCTTCTGGCCAAATGTAAGCTTTTGTTTACAGTATTAAATCTTTGTTGCCCATTTTTTTACTTGCTTGTGATAATGTGCATAGTTTGAGAACAATAATTATCTTTATAGTGCAGACGAGGTGTCACACAAGAAAAAAAGGCAAGGCTATTAATACAATTCTGCAATTCACTAAAAATGGGCAAAGGAATCATGTTTGGTGTGGTTTGTTCTCAGCTCATTTGTAGTGGAGAAACAGCCTTGCATGCCAACACATCCGCAAAGACCCCTCATCATCAAAACCGGAGTACAATTCACTACTAAAGTCAGGTATCATTATGTCAACACTTTTTGTCCTGTTTAGTTTGCCAACAGTCAGTGTATTCATTGCTATTATTGCTTGCTGAGAATTTAAGGATTTTCCCTTTCTGATTTCTCACAGACTCCTGGTAAAACTTCCAGAGGTGGATTATCAGCTGAAAGTGAAAACAACATTTGACAAGTAGTTCTTTATTTCTTTAAAAAAAAAAAAATCTACTATGCAGTATTTGTCATGCAGTAATTTTACTAACATATGTGTTTGTGTGACTCTAGGGATCTCCCCCCTGGCAGAGTGTGAGTACAAACAGTCTCAGAACAGGATGTGCTGTTGTTTTTCAGTTTTAGTGCAGATAAGGTTGCAAAACGCTACACCTGTTACTTACTATATCTTAACACGGATATCTATATGTTCAGTTATATTTTTACACTGAACTCAGTTTGGCAGACAATGTGCCTGATCACTTTATGGGTGATCTGGCACACTGGTAAGTTACTCATAAGGAATCTGTTAATTAACTGGTTATTTTGCCTTTTAAACTCCTTTGCTTTATACATAGTCTGTCTATCAAAAAGTCTTTGAATAGGATAATAGCATTTTCAAATGTTGATTTCAGCACATCTTTCAATGCCGGGCAGTCATTATGATAATTGTTGTGCTCTTTTGCTGGAATTCAAGTGAAAGAGAATGATCTGAAATTTGTTGAATTCTTAAAAATAATTAAATCTTAAATAATTTAGATTTGTAACCTTGAACTCACTTGCACATTTCAAGTCTCTATCATTTAAAACATTCCTGGAAGGAGAGGAACAAGGTACAACACATATAGTCAGGCATAGCATGTCCTTGCGACAGCTCTAATCATGCCTTTAAGGCAAATTACGAGTGCTGAAATGGTCAAGGCCCCACTATATACTGTAACCCTCACAGCTATTCTCCAATTCATCAGCTGCTTTTCACCAAGCCTGGCACAAACAAGTGTTGTGCTCCGTTCCCCTCTGTCAGGGAATAGTAGTTATATGCATAAAATGACGTTCCCTTTCAGTTGATCCACTCAGTACAACACACATAGTATGGGATATATATACACTTGGTGCAGAAACAGCACTCCAGACACCAAATGGGCCAGCACATCCAGTCGGTAGAACTGAGCAAAGGTATGCAGTGATTACCAACTTGCCACAGCACAGTTATCATTGTTAGAGAACCCTCTAAACAGGGCCCATGAAGCTTGTTGAATGAGCTCTGACACCCGTAGGTGGAGGGAGGCCCCAGCTGCTGTAAACTGGAGAAATCCCCTCTACAATCCAATGGGACAGTATCTGTCTAGACAAGGCTTTACCCTTAGCTGGTCTGCAGCTACGTCCTTCGAATCCTAGAGGTGGACCTTTACCCAAAGTTGATGGAGTAAAAGTTGGTCAGGGTTTCAAATTGTGACTGACTGGGACCATGAGACCACAGAGAACTCTGTGATGATACCCTGGGTTTGCAAGCCTTCACAGGTTTGGGTCTCGAGACGCTTCCTGAAATAACACTGCACAGTGGCTCCATCTGCATCATTTGCAGCTCAAATTTGGCCTGTATGGCATCAAGTAACTGTAACAACAGCCCATCGGGTGGCACAGGCAAGTCCAAATAAACATCTGTCCAGTACGTTAGAGAGGGTCAACCATGGATGCATCTGCACCAATACTGTGGATGCCAACCTCTTTCCCAGTGAGATGGCTGCATTGTGTAGCACACAAAAGATTGAATCCAAGGTGATCCTAATCACCTTCAGGAGCGATGCCAGTGGTTGCCAGATATATGGCCTGATATTTCTGGAGCATTGTGCTGTGGATGCTTGTGCCCAGATCTTGTCTGGCCTAGATGCTGAAAATCTCCTTGGAATGGAAGACCGGTGGGGCTGTCCACACCATAATTGTAAAACAAGGCCAAATAAGCCACTAAAGACAGCTCCATGGGATCCAATTGGAGTTGGCTTTAGCCTTCTGGGGAAAGACTTTTTAGGTACTGCTGCCGTTAGTGAAGGTGTTCTTAGTGAAGTGAAGAGCGTAAGAAATGGAGAATGACTTTGAGGACATTATATATAGTGCAGATGCGACATCGCACAAATTGTTTGCCCTAAAAACGTGATTAGAGGCGTCCTCAGCCAGGACAACCAAGGGCGTGACATCCCATACTATATGTGTTGTACCAAGTGAATCGACTGACAGGGAACGATATATACACCGATAAAGATTGGATAATCTATCAACCCGCTGTTGTTTTACTCTACTTTTCTCCTCAGAAGTCGTCAGTTTTTTATCCTGACCAACAATACTAAAGTGATGGACATTGAGGACTATTCAAATGGCTGTCTCTCTGTGGAGTTCAGACATCTGGTAAAACAACCTCAAAGCTTCAGATGTGTAATGAATAGTGTACCCTACCTTTTCTTTTTTTAAATTATATTTAAGATTTTACTTAAGGCAACTGACAAGCAGCTTGTGTCTCACAGCAGCTGAAAGAAAAGAAATACATCAATGGCACAAAGGGGAATGAGGTAAGAAACAGATCTGTCTGTAGATTTAGAGGGTCCTATGATCAGCTCTGTGAATCACCTGCTCTAGCGTGAAGCTCACTTGCAGTGTCTGACTACTGCAAATGATGTTGAGATAAAATTGTGAGGTTGGCCTATACACTGATTCCTGATCAATAAATTAGCTCTAAAAATTCTGTGATTTGAGCCAGTGTTTGGTGTATTCTCTAGGGCCTACTCTCTGTGACAGAAGAACTTCACTCCCTCAGTTTTGAAGCTTGCTTCACTGTGCAGGGTCTCACCATTGATCTGGAGGTCAGCATCAGTGACATTTTATTTATTTTTGCTCACTGTGCGAAACCTGTGTTTAAAAAAATAACTCCTTTTTTTCTTTTATTTTACAGACATGTTCCCTTCCATTAGTGGTGATTTCTAATGTGAGCCAGCTGCCTGGGGGCTGGGCATCTGTAATGTGGTATAACCTCCTGACTAATGAGCCAAGGGTGAGCTGACAGGCACAAAATACTATTGCTTTAAGGCTTATTTCATACACTTAGATAAAACAAAAAAATGCTTACTTTTACTTTAAGACTGTTTTTATCATAATCTTACCCCTGGCAGATCCAGATTCAGGGAAAGGCAGTCAGCTACCACAACTAGCTTGTTACTGAGAGTACAGGAAAAGGGGAACCTCAGTCTCCACTAATAATCTAACACCAGACCTGGGATACCTCCTGAGGAAGAGAATTTCAAATTCATGTATAACATTTTGTTGAGTTCCCGTATCAAATTCAACTCACTACTCCATCTACTTGAATACTCTGGCAAAGACTTAAGACACAACTCGGTCCCCACGGTCATAAATTGACTTTCATCTAACAGAGCCTACACAATGCCTAAGACTCCAGACTCTTTTAATCTGACGTACTAAGCCCCGAGGAGAACAGGGGCATCCCTGTCTATCTGTAAGAAACCCTTGAAGACCCAGCCCTTCAGAGAGCATCCCTTACCCTAACTCTTATCAGGTTTATCATTCTGTTTTACTTTGTAACAAAGTAAAACATTTTTTGAGAATTTGTACTTTAATTGAATAGCATTTTTAATGAAAACATATTACTTTCACACCACTACCATATGAAGATTAAAATCCTGCTTTTTACCCCCCTAAATTCCATCGTAGGCTTTCACTACTCTTCCTTGGGTAAGTTTCTTCATGTGGTTTGCATCTGAAAAATTACTCACTGCTCTCTTGTTCAGTAGGTGGCAATATGCAGCTTTAAACTAGCTGATGATGCTGACATGAAACCTGGGTTAGAATTGAGCTGGTATTATTTTAGTTTAGTCTCCAGTTGTCCCGGTATAAACTGTACATGTAATACTTAAAATTCCTGCTTTCCTCTGACTTTTGCTGAAAAGGTTTATTTTAATGTATTTTACTTATTTAAACTGAACCACCTCTCGTGCGTAGTCTACAAATGACTGAAGAGTGAAAAATGATGATGCGAATTAAAGTGTCTAAGAGTCTGCACAAGTGCTTTATAAGGCCAATGGTTTATTATTAATTATCTTTCATTTGGAGTTACTGTCCAGTTCAATGTTCAATGTCAGAAAAATGTTCCCAATTCTAGACTACACTCATCTAAAATAGACAGTTACAACTTTTTTCAGAATTGAAGATTTTCAACTTTGAATAAGTATTTATGAAAGCAGATAGCAGATACTTCAGTACTTTAACACAAGTAATAATTTTGACAGAGCACAGAGCTTTTACTGGAGTAATATTTGACCAGTAGGATTTGTACTTCTACTCGAGTAATAAAACTGATTACTTTGTCTACCACTGCTCTAATCCTGTACCTCCCTAACCCCTCTACCTATGTTTCTATACTTTCTCTATCTCAATCTGGTAAAAAGTGTTACCTAATGGAAGCATGTATAGTGAAAATGATTGGCCCAAACACTAAACCCTGTGATGGAAATCCAATCTATGGTGTAAGAAGAAGATTCTTTCTTTACATGAGCAAACGGGAATCAATTGAATAAATTTATATCAAACAATAATAGCATAATGCAGTTAGTTTAATCCCACATGTCTTCATAACATAATACTGTGATCATTTTGTTTTTGTGTTTTTTTTAAAAGTTAAACATTGATTACAACAACCTTAAAGCTATAGATGGATTCTTCAAATGCATAATGAAATGAAGGGGATCGCCTCCTTTAACATATGATTTGGAAGATTAGAAGAGGCTATGTTTAGAGTATGTAAAACACAAGTTAGGTTCTAATTATGCTTCCAAACCAGCCAGTGACTATTAGAGGGGTACAAACAGACCCTTTATTTCCTTCATAACCTTTTATTTTTACTGCGTATTTGTCCATAGAACTTGGCATTCTTTGGTAACCCACTTCGGGCCAACTGGAGCCAACTCTCTGAGGTCCTCAGCTGGCAGTTCTCTACCTTTGCTGGGCGAGGCCTTAACAAAGAACAACTTGCAATGCTGGTGGAAAAGCTTTTGGGTATGTATAGTATTTAATTTTATTCAAAGGCGCCAACGTTTTTCGATGAAGAAACTGGAAAACTGAAAAAAAATCTATGTTGAAAAAAACAATGTTCTTTTTCATTACAAAGATGACTATTTAAGAGCACATTGAGAGGTATCTTACTTAAAATGAGCTCTAGACTATTTTAACTGGGCTAATAGTTTTTTGTTTTGGTTTGTGATAAAATTGATTTAATTAAATTAAGTTATTTTTTCCTGAATATTTTTATAGGTCAGCATGCCTCGTGTGGTGACTATCAAGTCTCCTGGTCCAGATTTGCCAAGGTAACAGCATGCTTCTACTGTCCCGTACCAATTTGGATATAATAGCACCACCCTGTGATCAAAGAAGAAGCTATTATTACAGAATCTGTCCTGTATTTAAAAAAATTTTAACTGGTTATATATATGTCCTTATTGCTATTTCTCATTGTAAATATGACAAAACATTTAAACCAGGTAGCAACCTTAGGTGAGTTGACTTGTTTTTCGAATACAGTGAAACTTAGTCCCATTAAAAACCCATATGGAAAATAATATTAATGGTAACTTAAGAGATTAAATAGATAAAAAGAAAATCAACAAATGAATTAATTAAATGAAAGGTGCAATTAGAAAATGAATGAATGTAATAGAACAAATATGTTGCACTATGACACATTTGTACCAAGATCTCTTCACTATTGTACCTGGGCATTAGTGATGGTTTATAGGCAAACTAATTCAAAGTGTACAACAGGTATGGCTTGTAATAGTAGTCTCTAAATACTCAATGAACGGTTGCCACATTTGAAAAAAGGTATCACCTTTGTTTCTCATGACACAAGTGATCTTTTATGTTGATTTTTCAGGCATTTTGTCTGCTGTTTGGATGAGTTTGTTTGCAGAGTCTGCTAGTGTTTGTTGTCTTGTTTCTACCTCCACTACCCTTTACACCTTTATTACTTTAAAATAAGGATCATACTTTCATTGTTGACATTCATGCAGTCCTGTCTAGTTCATGTTTCTTGTTTTCACTTTGAAATAAAAATATAAATGAAAATATACAGTAAGTGATCATTATCTCTTTCTATATGTCTTTTACTCATTCAGGAGAATATTCCAGGGAAGCCCTTCAGTTTTTGGATGTGGCTGGACTCAATCCTGGATCTTATCAAGAAGCATCTCCTGCCAGTGTGGAATGAGAAGTAGGCAACGTTCACTTTTTATATCTCACATTATACTACCTTTGTCCCGCATCACTTTCCGCTGTCTCAGTTGATTTTTGCAAATTTCTCTGTGGAAACTGATTTTATAATTTGTTTATCCAATTCTATCTGTTAAAACCATGCTTTTAGAATAAACTGTTTTTATTTTTGCTCAAGAAGATAACATGGCTTGTAACTAAATCTAATCCACCATTTGCAATTTTAAATGATAAAAAGGGGACATTTTGGCATCCCTGTTTACTTTTTCAAATTTGATTAAACATTAAAGGCATCATCGTTTCACAAAGTACTATTGATATGGTTCATGATCTCTTAATAATGGCTCTTTTATGATTAATACATAATTTAAAAAGGTTATACAATAAAATAAAAAACCTAAAACAGAATCTTGATGAAACCCAGATTTTGTTTTGATGAATGACCATAGAAACACAAATCAACAGCTATTTGTTGATTTGTGCGAAAACAACAAATAGTCCTGTAAGGGCCACAATGTTTAACCAGTGATAAACATACAGCTTCCTATAATTTCCTTAAATTTGATTTAGCTTTGTTTTTACGCCCATGTTTGTGCAGGGAAATAAAATTGCAGATCTACATAACTTCCCTGCAAATTTTTTGCTCTGTAAGTTTAAAAGAGAAGTATCGTTGGACACCTTGGGTGTAAACAACAAAAGTGATTTTCTCTTTCCCGACCACTACTTGTTCAGCTACATCATGGGCTTTGTGAGCAAGGAGATGGAGCGTGCTTTGCTGAAGGACAGAGAGCCCGGCACTTTTCTCTTGCGCTTTAGCGAGAGTCACCTCGGGGGAATAACGTTCACCTGGGTAGAACACAGTGAAAATGGTGAGGTCATGTTTTTCTATTTGCCAAAAGATGGAGAGAAAAAAGAACCAAATATCAGTACAATTGAACTACCTATTATTTTCTCCATTGTTTGTTCTTTGGAATTGTGTTTTGAAAAACAGAGTTTTGCATTATATCAATTTCTCTGCTTTCCTTTTTAACAGGTGATGTAAAGTTTAACTCTGTGGAGCCATATACTAAAAACCGCCTTAGTGCTCTTCCATTTGCTGACATTATACGAGACTACAAAGTCATTTCAGACGGAGTTGTCCCTGAAAACCCACTCAAGTTCCTCTACCCCGACATTCCCAAAGACGAGGCCTTTGGGCGGCTCTACAACAGTCAGCCAAGCAAAGGCAAGATCATAAAACTTTTGTATTTATCTTGATTTTCTGGGTTTTTTTAAGGCAAAAACTTTAATGCCTTTTGTGTCTCTTTAATTTCCAGTGCACCCATACATACCCTCAACCCTCATCCCCATCTCACAACTACGGTCAGTTCTTCACACTTGTGTTTTCTGCTTGACAAATGTGGTACTTTTGAATTTTAGTTCTAATACGTTAGAACTCAGAACTAGTGGCTTAAGTGCCTATGAGGTTACAGGCATAATGTGAGACTGAAAATGTGGCATGACATTGTATTTTTGCCAGGAATGTTCTTTTACCTTAGGATAGATTTAACAAACGGCAAAAAGCATGAATCAAATGATCAAAAACATTTAACTATTTATTAAAAATGAATCCTTGTTGACATGGTTTTGGTACTCTGCAACACAGTTTATCAGTCTTTCTCAATCAACCATAGACAGCATAGTGGAGAATAAGATATCAGCTGAACATTAACACATCACTGTGTTCAACTTCAGAATGTGAGGTTTAAAGACCCACAAAAAAGATTCACAAATATTGTCTTAGTCATTTTTGTGGTATTTGGATCAAATTTGACAAAAGGATGACCGTAGCTTGTAAAGTACATCATCATATTTTAAAATATTTTTTATGACTTATTAGAGGCAGACTCCTAATATGTATGAGCTCTCCCTTTTTACTATTTCCAGTCCTAAAGCAAGCACCACTTCATCATCATGTCAGTCTCCAGAGCCTCCAATGACTCCTGGGGAGTTTGACATGCTTAATGAGCACCTATGCTTTGATATCGACACCGTAAGTTTGCATGCACTGACTGACCATTGTATTTAAAGATAAAGCTGATGACTACCTTTGCTTTTTGCTTCCTCTTTTTGCTTTTCATATAAATCCACTAGTAAATCCACTCCCAAATACACTTTGATGTATCAACTGTTTTATTGAAACCATTTTGCCATAGCAATTTGGCAGCTGAAAATGTTTACCAAAACATGCACAATAAAGTTCTACTTGTATATTGTTTGCAATGTTGGAAGTGACCAAGACTTGCTAACGTTTTCTTTTTCCTTTTGGATTGCCAGATGAGCTCTCCGTATTCAGAGTAAAGAAAGATGAAGTATGCAACATTTTAATCAACAAACCTCTCAATTTGACGCCATTCCAATTTCTGCTCAAATCAGCATTTTGATTACCATGTGACTGTTAGTCTCGTATAAATATGTTTTGTCGTTTTTATTTTTTATTTTTTCATTTTCATACTTTTACAATTAAACCATTTCCAATCCTGTTTCCAGAATTCGTTATTGTGATTGCATCAGTTTCAAACTTATTTTTTTCATTTCAATCAGTTGTTTACCTTAACACAAATGTCAACAGCTAATTCACTCCAGCGAATGAGAAGGTACCCTCGCTTTGCCTTCAGGTGCTGACTGTTGTTTGTGAATATGCACCTAATAACAGTTCATATTATCCAACCTTTTTGGAGTCCTTAGAGAGTGTGCTGTAGAGCGACCCCTCCCGGGGACCCTGAGCGGTGTTTTGTCGATGGACTTTTGTGCTCGTGATCGACTGTGCTCCACAAATAGTTGTTTACAGTGGGGACAAATCACACTCTTAAGCCTCCTTGGGAAGGTCTGTTCATAGGTTCTGGAAAGGAGGCTCTATATCCTCAGCAGGCTCCTGGAGGGTATATTGGAGTTCACTCAACCAGTCTACTTTTGTTTTGTGGACCTCGAGAAGACACTCCTGTGGGAGCTGGCAGAAGTCGCGGCTTAGGGAGGTGGAGGCCGTGCATCCAAACAGACGTTTCAGCAAGAATATTAAATCGTTTATGATATAGTAAATATATATAAATAACCGAATAATTAACTGAAAACACTAGAGTACAGTGAAGAAAGCCTTTAAGGCCTGAAAGAGTATATTGATGATTGTTTCAGTCGGATCGTCATGGGGAAAACTAGTCAAATCGTCTACAGGTAAATCAGGTGCTAGCTCCAAGTGGAGTCGTAACGAAGAATCGGTGTACATTTTGGTGTCAATAACAACAAATTGTCCAGTTTCGATGCTTGGTTCACCCTATTAGAGATTATCCGTAAAGAATTCCGGACACTTCGTGAGTCGTTGGAGTTCAGCCAGCAACAGGTTCCGTCGTTGGCTGCAGAGAACGCGACCCTCAGAGAGTTGGTGAAATCCCTCACTGAGGAAAGGAGCCGTGTTTCTGAGGAAAACAAAAAACAAAAACAAAAAAAACAATCATCAACATCCTCCAGATCCACAGAATGAGGGACAACCTTGAGTTCTCTGGGATTCCGGAGAAAACAGATGAGGACCTGAACGCATTATCAAAAACTTCTTCCAGACTGAAGCTTCCGGAAGACACCGTGAATAAAATCAGCTTCCACTGTGTATAGAGCCTGGGAGGGAAAAGACCTGCTGCCCGCAGGCTAAGTTCGAGCACCACAAACCAAAGGTTTTGGTAAGGAGCCGTGGCAGGGAGCTGATCATCAACGACCAGTTTCCAAAGGAAATGTTGGTTAGATGCGGGTCCTGTTCCAGCTGAGTCAAGCTGACATCCCACCCACTTCAAAAATTCCTGCAAATAGATTAAATGGTTAGGGCTCTGTTTGTGCAGGTTTGTTCTGTTAAAATCTATGTTTGTGGTGCTTTTGTTTCTGTGATATTAGAAATGATTTTTTAGGTAATCCAAAGGGTGATTCAGCTGCAAACTGGGGGAGACAGATAGCAGCATACACGTGCATGCTGCGCGTGCTTGTAAACAATGCGCCAAACCCTTTCAAAATAAAAGACTGTTGCATCGCATCCACACTAAAGTACAGTAGAACCTCTAAATACGAATTTAATTTGTTCCGGGAACTATTTCATTAGTTAACATATTTGTATGTCGGGTCAAATAATTCCATAAGAATATACTGTAATTTGTATAATCCGTTCCACAGCCCAAAAACCTATGATAACTCCTTAATAGATACTGCAGATACTTACACATAGCAATAAAACAAATTAATTATAAAAAGAGAGATGTAAAAATAAATAAATAATACAGAAATAATAAATAAAAAGGGGTTTTTATTGGCACTTATGGGCAAACGGCAATGCTGGAGACGGAGGAGATGGTCGGTGCGCTAGTAAAGGTGGTGACTGAGATACAGTACGAGAAGTTTAAACTAACCTGGCGTTCTATTTTTATGAAAATGTTATATTTTATACTTATTTTCTATTACTTCGGCATTATCACACACCGGTGAGGTCAAGTTGGGATTTTGTCCTGTCCGATATCTTGTAATTTCCAGTTTTATTTTGAAAAGTAAATCTATTCTCGTTTCAGGTCACTTGCACTTTCCTGTGTGTCACATGCAGAAATGTATAAAGTACTGGAGTAGAGGAGTGGAGTAGAAGTACAAGTACTATATAAAAAAATTGACTTGAGTAAAAGTTCTAGTGTTCTTTCAACACTGTACTTGAGTGGAAGAATGGAAGTACTCAACTTTTTTTGTACTGAAGTTTTATCAGTAGAAATAAATAAAAAATTGCTACTCAGGTATGGAAAGTACAAGTATAAGTAAAAGCACAAGTACTGTGTATATAAAAAAAATGTTTATATTATTTTAAACGTGTTGAAGGCACACTACCTGGCTGAATTAGCAGTACAATTATAAAAGGCCATACAGGTGTTTACAAAAAACAGAAAACTGCATATGCATTATTGAATACTTTATACTTTATTGATCTCCGAGGAGAAATTAATTCAAATAAGAAATCAACCGCACTTCCTCTACTATTATTTATTATTACAGTGCCACAATCATGAGCTGGGAGCATACAGCTAGTCAGCTAGGCTTACTTTAGGTAATTATAGCTGCTACGCCCTGAGTGAACAGGGAGAACTGAATTAGCGCTTATTTACTATCTTATATGTCATTGTATTTTTTAACTTACCTTGATATGCTTCTTCAGACTAGATGAGGAATTTTTGAAGGAATTTTCGGGAGGCCTTTTTTTATAGGCTACGCTTGATCGCTCAAATCGCTCAATGATGAGACAGCTTCACAAACCGTGACAGAGCCATCTACAGCACTAGCATTGACACCATTGACACTATGACTTGGGGATGATTCATTACGTTTACATATCAGTAACAAGTAACGATTCAGCCCATGAAAAATCGATCGGAGTAAAAGTATTAAATTAATCAAAAATATGTAGTGGAGTAAAAGTAAAAGTATGGAAAAAATATAATCCAATAAAGGACAGATACTGCATTTTGGTACTTAAGAACAGTACTTAAGTTGTTCTACTTTGTTACTGAACATCTCTGGTCACATGTCTGATTGTCTACCCTGATCACTGATTGTGTTCACCTGGGGTTCCCTTGCCTTAATGTGTTAAATAGTCTGCATCTGCCCTTGTCCCGTGCCAGTGTGCTTTGTCCTATCAACCAATGATGCTGTGCGTAATCCTTGCCTTGAATCTCCACGTTGTTTTTCCTCGTATGAGCGAATATTATTTTGTACATAGTTTTTTCATCCTCTTTGTGAGTGAGTATTATTTGGTAATTTATTAGTCCTTTGCATCCTTGATTTCGAGTGATTATTGTTTTGTACTTTTTGCCTTGCCTTACAATCCCTGTGAGTGCCTCGGCCTGACAAACGTCATATGTATGTTAGAAATTTACTTTGGGTGTTGAGTTGAATATTTGATTGAATTTCACTTCGTATGTTGGAAAATGTGTATGTCTTCAAGGCAATCGTAAGCAGAGGTTCTACTGTACTTGTTTTTCTGACTGATGGTCTGCAGGCCGGACAGGAACACCTTGCAGGCCATAAAACGCCCAGGTCTGGTGTTATCCTTAAAAAAGTTATACATGGGTTTTAAAACTTAAAAATGATTTTACAAAGATATGTCTATTCATACCCCTCATTGGGTTGCCCCCTTATCATGGTTTTTGAGTGTCCCAATGGTCCTAGGAGCTATGTTGTCCCCTGGTAGTGTCACCCAAAGCAAAAAGGTCATTGGCAAGGGATCAGGCGAAGTGCAGCCCAAAGACCCCTTATAATGTGAATCACATATGGACCAATTGTTCTCTTGCCAAGATGTGGGTCACGGGGGCCTCAGTCTGGAGCCAATATTTTATAAAATGGTATTACAAGTCAAGGAAAATAGTAGTTTATCCCCAAGCATGAACTTTGCTAATATCATTCTATTGCAAACAAGGAAAAGATCCTGTTCTTCCATTACCACCCAATATCATTAATGAATGTAGACATAAAAATAATTTGTAAACCCTTGCTAAAAGACTGGAAAAATTACTCCCTTTATAATACATCTTTATCAGACAGGTTTTTATGAAGGGTACACAGTCATCCATCAACATGCGCAGGTTAATTAATAGCATAGATTTTTCTACCTTCAATTACAAATTTCTCGTTACATGCAGAAAAAGCACTTGATTGAGTTAACTGGAAATTCCTATTCGCAACACTAAACAAATTTGGGTTTGGATCGAGCTTTATCGACTGGATTAAGATACTATAGCCTATAGTTCTCCCAATGCGTGTGTAAACACTAATGATCAAACCTCTCCAAGCTTAAGTCTGCAGAGGGGTACCAGACAGGGCTGCCCACTTTCCCCATCGCTGTTTGCCATTTTTATAGAACCATTAGCAGCTTCTATCAGGCAAGATACAAATATCATGGGAATTCAACCCAAAGAGATTGAGCTGCTAATGAGATTGAACAGAGTTGTCCTCAACTCACACCCATCAGGGACCCGGAGAGACGAGGGGGGGTCTCCTTGTGCCCCTGCTGCCTGGGAGCTGCCTAGCTCCTGGGGGTCTCAGGGGTGCTTCTGCCGGTCCTGGCCCTACAGCGGTGGGGCAATACTGACCCTGGAGGTGCCCACCACCCACCCCCACCCCCACCCCACCACTCAGGGCGCCGCCCTGAATTTTCCCGCTGCCGTGCCGACCATCGGGCACACCATGGCCCCCTGGGGTCAGGGGTGTTGGGGTCTTGCTGGCCCGCTGTGTCTGGCTCTCTGGGGCGCCTGGCCCTTCCGGTCACTGGGAGGGTGGGCTTCTGCTCGGGGGGGGGGGGTGGCGCTCGGGCTCACGGGGCCTGGGTGCCGGTTCTCGGCCTATGTCTGAGGGACGGGACACGGGGGGGGCTGGTTTGCTGTCGTTCATGGTTCCTGGGGGGCCTCTGCCCTACGGTGGTGGGAGCTCCTCTGGGGAGCTTTCCTGGTCGCCTTCTGGGTTGGTGCCCGGTTGGCCTCTGTGGTTGTCCTTCTGGGATCTGTGCTCGGGTGGCTGCTGGGTGACCGGGTCTGGGGGCACTCTCTGCCGTCTTCGGAGCGCTGGGCTTTGGCTGGTGGCTCCTTCGCACTATAACTGAGCACAATCTGGGAAACCTGGGCCTGGGTTCTCATTCTTTCACACACACACACACACACACACACACACACACACACACACACACACACACACACAGTCAGTTACAGACACGCCTCCTTAGGCTTCTGTACATTTGCTGCACAATTCTGAGAAGTTCATTAATGTCCTGCTACCAGTGTTGTTTCTTTCGTTGCTTGTTTGTTCTCTTGTCTTCTCTGTGCCCTTTTGCAGGAGCTCCTACAGGTTCTCCGCCCGGATTGCCCACAAGGAACAGTGTCCTTTTTGCAGACATATTAGCTGGTTGTATGGTCTTATTGTCTTTCTTTCTTCTTTTTTATTTTTTTCCTCCCCCCCTTTCTTTCTTTCTTTCTTTCTAAAGGATCTCTCTCCTTTCCACTACTTTCCCCTCCCCCCTGTCCCTCTGTCAGGTTCGGCACATGGAAGTTTGGTAACAAAAATGAATAAATAAAGCAGTTTTTGGTAATCAAGGGGGGCTTCTCACTAACAAAGCCTCCCTTGGCAAAACAATTTTGTTCAGCATAGCATGGTACTCATCACCGTGTTATTTTATTGTTACACACTTTCTTTTAATTCTCCTGGTAATGATTTAAAAGTAGTTAGTGATCTGAAATTCATCGTGGCTGTGTCCGTCACAAAAGAGTGTCAAATGATAAAGGAAGCCATGTAGGCCATAGGCTGAAGCTCAAAATGTGGCTAGAAATAGGATTTCGCTCCACTATCCTGGGGACTACTTTTCGATAGCCCTTTTCCAATCTTGAATATGTACTGGAGCTGGGGAAAAAAGTTCTCCATGGGATTCCTGCCAGTATTTGAGAAAATGGGTGCCAAAGGTGGCAGTTTACCCAAAAAAGTGACGATTTTGGGTCTTCTACCATTTTCAAATCCTTGTAACTTTTTTATTATTAAGCCGATCGTACTCAAATTTTTTATTCCCACAGACATTCATACTTACTCTGAGCTTCTAAAGCGGCAATGTTCTGCGTGCTTTAAGTACGGAGTTATTCTAAATGAAAACATACAGTTTTGAACAACTTCACAATCTCCCAAAATGTATCTTTATTGCAAATGAAAACTGCAATTCTTTGAATTTTCAATTGAAAAATTCTAATAGCAAGATATCCCTTTGTGTCTGGTTAATTAATAACTATGAAAAGTGGTGTGAATTTTATCACCTAGCAAACCAGTTACAATATAGGCCATAGGCTGAAGCTCAAAATGTGGCTAGAAATAGGATTTTGCTCCACTAACCTGGGGACTACTTTTGATAGCACTTTTCCAATCTTGAATATGTACTGGAGCTGGGAAAAAAAGTTCTCCATGGGATTCCTGCCAGTATTTGAGAAAATGAGTGCCAAAGGTGGCAGTTTACCCCAAAAAGTGACGATTTTGGGTCTTCTACCATTTTCAAACCCTTGTAACTTTTTTATTATTAATGCGATTGTACTCAAATTTCTGATTCCCACAGACATTCATACTTACTCAGAGCTTCTAAAGCGGCAATGTTCTGCGTGCTTTAAGTAAGAAGTTATTCTAAATGAAAACATACACTTTTTAACAATTTCGCAATTTCCCAAAATATATATTTATTGCACATGAAAACTGCAATTCTTTGAATTTTAAATTGAAAAACTCTAATAGAAAGATATCCCTTTGTGTCTGGTTAATTAATAACTATTTAAAGTGGTGTGAATTTTATCACCTAGCAGACCAGTTACAATATTGGAAGCAAAATCTTCGGAAATAACAATAAAAACTAGAAGAATCTTCAAGTAAATTTATACTGTTTATTCAATGGATCTGATATCAACTTAAGCAATCATGGAATTAATGAACAAATAATAACAAAAATAATAGTAACAACCCCCCCCCCCACCACCACCACCACCACTCCATTCCCACACCAACAAGAGTTAGTTCTTCTGTTTGTTGCAACATTTATGAATATTTACAGAGAGAATTAATCATCTTCAGAAAAACTGAAAGAGAATAAGAAGCCTACATATAATTTTTCAATTACTTTTGAACAATTCTACCAAGCACTAAGCATGCCAAAGTTGATATCTCCCAAATTTTATACATGTACATATATAATTATAAAGACCGATTCTAACCATTTATAAATCTCCACTCTGTAACTATTGACAAATGGCAATAGCAATGATAACATGATTTTGAAAAGGGGTAAAGTTTTCAGATGCCTCATAACAATAGGAATAATAATAATCATAATTATTGATTATTTATAAGAACAATGGAAAGTATTAATATCACAACATTAAAAAATGAACTCTTATTTATAAGCTACAAGATTGTTTTTTTCACATTTACTACAAAATTCAGTTTACTATGGACTAATATTCAAATTGGTTTTCAGAAATGAAATGGTTTCAATCAGCTAACCCGTGGGTTGTGAATTCACTCCTCTGAGGCAAGACTTAATATGGAAATGTACAGGGAATTAAAGAAGGCACAAAGACATTTCTGTTTTTAAACAATTACTTTTGTTGGACCCAGCAAGCCTTGAGATGTTAAACTTTTTAGGATCACTTCGGGTTGTTACGACTTGAGAATTACAATAGAAAACACACAGAAACTATGAATCATCAAAATCATAGGAGGGATAGGAGTCTCCTACTATCACTTCCTGCAGGTGTTCCTAGAGCTGTGGAGTCTGGATCTGTGATTGGGAGTTTCCTGCTGCTCCGTGTTGCTGCTCTGCTACTACTCTGCATAGTGTTATTTCTGTCATAACTCCTATCATTATCATTAGTATCAATATACATAAAATTGAATTGAATTGAACTTTCTTTGTAGCACCGTTTGTGCTACCGGACTTCAATTGCGACACAATCTTTTCCACGTACATCCTTGAGGATGGATTCGTCCATTTTCACTTCAGCTGCATTAACCAAACTCCCTAGCAAAGAGAGAGTTAAAGTTCAATCATAAACCAGCTGCCAACAAATAATATCAAATACATTTTCTCTCTTTTACCAGACTGAACTGGTAGTTGGGTGACAAATTTAAAATCTAACCATTCTTTGACAAATCAATTAATTGCCTATCATCATTTCAAATTAATAATAATGCCTTTTATTATTATTGAGGCCCTACACATAGTCTTCATACACCTACTTCATAATAATGTGAGAAGGCTAGGGCTGGCACCAATTACACATGCATTTTTTTTTTACCAACAAATGTATTACTTTAGCTTTTGATTATAAGCCACAAACAAAGATGCTGTCTGCAAATGATCTAATCACCAGCATTTATAGTTTCTGCTTGGACCAATTTACCTTTCTTTGTCTTGTGTCCCTCCGCCAACGTGCGGTCAATTCCGTCAATACACTTACGGGCACATACGACCAGCTTCTTCCAACGAACAACTGTTAGTGGCTGTGTCCGTTCTTTTTCTACCGATTATATGTGTGTGATGCATATATAATCCTCATTTGTCTTGCGTTTTCTGTCTGATCAACGGGAATGCACTGCTCCACGGGAGCAGCCATGTTTGTTGTTGTTCTTCTGTTCTCGCCTCTGAATGGGAGAGCGTACCTGAAGGACGCGCTCTGATTGGCTAACGGCTAGGCGGCTTGATTCGAGCGTACTTTACCGGTGTGATCAGGCTACCGATATAGTTACATTTTTAAGTAATTATTGTAAAAATACTGGCGCAAAGCGATTGGAGAACTTTTGGTTATGAGCTCAAAATGCACTAAGGATTTTTTTGCAGGTGTCATTTAGTAGTCCCTCAATAAGTGGAGCGAAACTTAACGATACTGGCTTCAGCCTATGGCCTAATGCACGTCAACACTTTCCTGTCAGTAGTTTTCCCACTCTACCCCTTTTGAATAAGAACTGCGTTCACTAAACCGTTCTTTTCATCCACATCAAGATATCAGAGAGAGAAGATAGAGTATAGAGGGGAGGAAGAGAAACCATCCACCACTCCCCACCAAATTCCTGCTGTCTGGGTCACAAGGTCACCAGTATATTTTTGTTATGTGTTAGTTGTGAGAAGGTATTTCGTAGTGTTACACATATTGTACAATCAGTCAATCAATCAACCAATCAATCAATCAATCAATGTTTTTTTATATAGCACTTTACAACAACCGGAGCTGACCAAAGTGTTTTACAGTAATAAAAACAGATCAAACTATCAAAATATACAAAGACAAATACATTGGTGACAGAACCCAGTTTACAGTGATATTACTTGCAAAACGCCACTCTGAACAAATGCGTTTTAAGTTTAGCTTTGAACAGAGGCAGGTCAGTGAATGTACGTAACTCAGTGGGAAGAGAGTTCCACAGTTTAGTTCCTGCCACACTGCAAAAGAGGGGTCACCCCACTGCTTGCACCTGGACCGTGGGACCTCCAGCAGATGTTGACCAGCAAACCGAAGTGATCTGCCGGGCTGGTGAAACCTCAGGATTTCACTGATATAAGGAGGCGCAAGGCCATTAACTGCTCGAAAAACAAACATGAGTATTTTAAATTGAATCCTGTACTGTACTGGGAGCCAGTGTAGGGAATGGAGGACAGGTGAAATGTGGTCATGTTTACGGGTGTTGGTCAGGAATCGGGCAGCTGCATTCTGTACCAGCTGAAGGCGATGGAGGGATGTTTGATTTAGTCCAAAGTACAGAGCATTGCAATAATCCAAACTAACAACATAGTTGGGGGCCATAAACAGGAAAACAATTAAAAAACCCAAAATGTCCAACCAGTTAACAAGACAAAACGGTAACAGCAAAAACAAAGGATAAAAGAGAATACTACCTGCATGGGGCTAGTCTGGACAGAGGCAACTCTTCTGTTATTTCCAAGATGCCAACAACAGATATGGTTTTCACTGATAGTGGGAGTGACTCATTGAGTGTAGAAAACCTGGCTTCAATGTAGATCATAAACTGGTAATCTTGGTCATTAATCGTGAGATTACCCAAAAGCTCAAGAAGCAAGTTTTCAGAACAGAGAGTCACCTGTTGTCAGCCCTGGGCACCCCTATTGAGGCAACTGTGGGGTACTAGGTGCCTGATACCATTGTCTCTGAGCAGGCTGATAAGGAAGCACTGAGGGGGCATGGACCACTTGTTGTGGTGGGTATATAGGATGTACATACGGAGGAACAACTCCCTGGGAACGAGAACAATTCACACGCTGACACTGATCTGCCCAGTGTCCTATTCCTCCACACGTGTAGCAAGTGTCCCTGTGTCTGGGCTTTCGTCTGGGTTTGCACTGAGCTCTCACTTAGCCTCTGCCCCTGCATGAACCCCTTGAAGATGGGGGTGGATGGGTGAGATAAGGAGGCAGGAAATGCTGGAGCTGATAATGGAGGTATGGGCGTAATCTGCACGGGGGGAGTGAATTGTGTGGCAAAAAAGTTCTGAGCAATCTGGTTAGCAATTGTCTTACCCGGATGCACCTTATCCCTTATCTCCTTCAGACTTGCTATAGTAAAATGAGCTGTGAGTGTGGCCATTTCATCTTTGTCTTCTTGCTGCTGTTGTAATTCATTGTCAATATATTGGGTGATGTGAGCAGCACATGTAGTATGTGACATGTTGTATAATTCTACTACAGACAGGAAGGTGTATAACACAAACACTTGCCTAAAATCACCCAGAGCTGGAATGGACCCCGCACATGTCTCTAATAAAGCATTAATACATGAAGCTCCCACCTTATCTATGTGTGGTAGTAAAAATGGAGTGTATGTAGTATAGGAGTGGCCTCCAGCTGTGATAAAAGGCAATAGTGGGATTTGATGATGAGCTCTGCATTTTTCAGAGCATAAATTAATGTAGCTATCGTAAAATTTGTTATTACAGTAGTTAAAGTAGAGCATGTGGTCTGTGTGGTTCCTGTGTGTTAATGATTCAAGAGCCTCAGTCACAGAATTCTGAACCTGACAACGTGTGAAGTTTGTTCCGTCTGGCTATTGTGGTCAGATAGAGTAGACTGATCATGAAAGGAGATCAGGTGAGTCGTACTAGCAGCCATATCGAGGTTTTTTTTTATCTGTTGTGCAGTTTCCGTAAGATAATGCTCAGCTTGCTTCTGGGAAATGGAATCCCCTGTTAGTGGTTCTTTGTGGAGTAAGCTATTCCCTATTACCATTAAAGGCCCCATCATGGGAGGGGACTTATATTCAGGGTAAAAAGGCAGAGGTGGTGTATTCGCTTGTGTGTGTGACTCAGTGTCGGAAGTCTGGTGTTCGTGTGCTTGCAACATCGCACAAACCTCTGCATAGGGAGGAGGAGTGGTGAGAATTTTCTCTGCTTCCTTTTTATCAGTTACCGCAGGTGGCTGTGTATCAGGAGGAGTCAAGGTCACAACTGGCGGCAGCTGTGTGGTTTGTACAGAAGACAATGAGTGTACAGACAACTTAACTCCTCCAAGAAAACATTGACAGTCTGCCAGGAACTTCTCTGCCAATTTTTACTCATCCTCCATTTCTGCAGCACGCCTGCCTCGTTTAGCTTTGCTGTGGCTACTTCTAAACTGGATGAGGCCAGCTTCATAAATGTGGGAAAATCACTCAGCTTTTGAGGAATGCTTTCCCAGCCTCCAAACATCCCTTGTAGACAAATTTGTAGAATGGACAAAAGTAATGGAAGAGTACTTTTGTCCATTCTACAAATCTGTCTACACCTTTATGTGTGTCTTCCTGTGGAACCTTTTTCAACCATCTTTCTAATTTTTCAGATAACACCGCCCCCAAGGAAGCGGATTTACAACATTTCAACTTTTCTGCAGTTTTATAAGACATCATGAACAGTATTACACGTGTTAATAGCGAGGGTGAATATCGCAGTGCCCGAGTGATGACCTGTCTGAGAAGCTTCTATGCACGGCCACTAAATGGTCATGCACGCTCAATCATTGAGGGTAACGCAGTCTGGTTGCTCGTTTTAATTCACCCAATTCTATAACACCCTAATATCCCCTGTTAGTCTATTCCAAACCCTCACACACAAGACTACTTGAGATCTGTGTTGGTGCAGGAATTCCTGAACAGTCTACACTGTCCAATACACTGACACAAACACAGTAAAGATATCAATCAAGTAGGAAACCACCCCACATTTGTAAAAATAACAAACTTATCCCTGTGTCCTCATAAAGAGTTTATCTTTAAAGGAATAGTAATAACGGTATTCTATGTACACATATATCTACCATATATATGATATATATATTAACATCGAACAGCATTCCAATAATATTCGGTTACGTGCAGCCGTCCTGTTTGAGGCCCGGCCCTTGAGTCCATTGCATCCGGAAATCGAGGCCCCTGCCAAATGAGATCCTCTGGGAGCTTTGTCTGTGAGAGCCTATCTCTGATATACTTTGCTAGTGACCAATAAATGCCATATTTGTACTCTTGATCTGCTCTGGTTTATTCTCAGGCTTCCAACTAAAGAATCGGGATAACAGCGAAGTTACTCCCGCAAAGGAGACACACCTGCAATTTCAGTAAACATAAAGTCATTCTCCCACCGGCTTTGAAAGCCCCTGCTTTCAGAATCAATTTTTACTCTTGGCCATTGTTGGGGTCTAGCTTTGATTTGACATTAGCATTGTATACATAAACAGGCTGTGAACTTTAACCGCGGCTTGCCGTTGACGGCAATTGCACTGCATCTTGGGATTTGTTGTGCGTGTTATTGGGGCTTCATACCGCTGTCCACAAGGTACAGTCATGGCCAAAAGGTTTGAGAATGATTCAAATGTTAATATTTACAAAGTCTACTGCTTCAGTTTTTATAACGGCAATTTGCATATACTCCAGAATGTTATAAAGAGTGATCAGTGTAACAGCAATTAATTGCAAAGTCAATATTTGCCTTAAAAAAAATACATTTATCCCCCAAAACACATTTCAACGTCATTGTTGCCAAAAAGGCTCCAGGGCGTTCAAGAAAGACCTGCAAGCGCCAGGACCGTCTCTTAAAAGTGTTTCAGCTACGGGATTGGGCTACCAGCAGTGCAGAGTTAGCTCAGGAATGGCAGCAGGCAGGTGTGAGTGCATCTGCACGCACTGTGAGGCAGAGACTCTTGGAGCAAGGCCTGGTCTCAAGGAGGGCGGCAAAGAAGCCACTTCTCTCCAGGAAAAGCATAAGGGACAGACTAATATTTTGCAAAAGGTACAGGGGGTGGACTGCTGAGGACTGGGGTAAAGTCATTTTCTCTGATGAATCCCCTTTCCGATTGTTTGGGACATCTGGAAAATGGCTTGTTCGGAGAAGACGAGGTGAGCGCTACCACCAGTCTTGTCTCTTGCCAACTGTAAAGCATCCTGAAACCATTCATGTGTGGGGTTGCTTCTCAGCGAAGGGAGTCTGCTCTCTCACAGTTTTACCTAAAAACACAGCCATGAATAAAGAATGGTACCAGAATGTCCTCTGAGAGCAACTTCTCCCAACCGTCCCAGAGGACTTTGGTGATGGACAAGGCCTTTTCCAGCATGATGGAGCACCTTGCCATAAAGCAAAGGTGATATCTAACTGGCTCAGGGAACAAAACATAGAGATTTTGGGTCCATGGCCTGGAAACTCCCCTGACCTTAATCCCATTGAAAACTTTTGGTCAATCATCAAGAGTCGGGTGGAAAAACGAAAACCTAGGAATTCTGACAAAATGCATTGATTGGGAAAGAATGGACTGATATCAGTCAGGATTTGGTCCGGAAGTTGATTGAGAGCATGCCTGGGAGAATTGCAGAGGTCCTGAAGAAGAGGGGTCAACACTGCAAATATTGACTTGCTGCATTAACTCATTCTAACTGTCATTAAAAGCTTTTTTTACTCATAATATGATTGCACTGGGACTGGGAGGGGGTACTGGAGGGTGCCCCCCCTGGGGACTCCCTCGTTTTGCTGGGGGACTTCAACGCTCACGTGGGCAACGACAGTGGGACCTGGAGGGGCGTGGTTGGGAGGAATGGCCCCCCCAGCTTGAACCCGAGCGGTGTTCTGTTTTTGGACTTCTGTGCTCGGCACGGATTGTCCATAACGAACACCATGTTCAAACATAAGAGTGTCCATATGTGCACCTGGCACCAGGACACTCTAGGCCGCAGTTCAATGATCGACTTCGTTGTCGTTTCAGCTGATCTGCGGCCGCATGTTTTGGACACTCGGGTCAAGAGGGGGGCGGAGCTTTCCACCGACCACTACCTGGTGGTGAGTTGGCTCCGATGGCGGGGGAGGATGCCGGTGAGACCCGGGAGGCCCAAACGTGTTGTGAGGGTCTGCTGGGAGCGCCTGGCGGAGTCCCCTGTTAGGCGGAGCTTTAACTCCCACCTCCGGGAGAGCTTCGAACACGTTCCGGGGGAGGCGGGGGAAATTGAGTCCGAGTGGGCCGTGTTCCGCGCCTCCATCAATGACGCGGCCTCCCAGAGCTGCGGTCGCAGGGCTGTCGGTGCCTGTCGTGGCGGCAACCCTCGAACCCGCTGGTGGACACCGGCGGTGAGGGATGCCGTCAGGCTGAAGAAGGAGTCCTATCGGGCCTTTTTGGCCTGTGGGACTCCGGAGGCAGCCGATGGGTACCGGCAGTCCAAGCGACGTGCGGCTCGGGTGGTCGCCGAGGCAAAAACCCGGGCGTGGGAGGAGTTTGGGGAGGCCATGGAAAAAGACTTCCGTACGGCCTCGAGGCGATTCTGGTCCACCATCCGGCGTCTCAGGGGGGGGAAGCAGTGCCCCACCAACACTGTTTACAGTGGGGATGGTGTGCTGTTGACCTCAACTCGTGACGTTGTGGGTCGGTGGGCGGAGTACTTCGAGGACCTCCTCAATCCCACTGGCGCGTCCTCCGCTGGAGGGGCAGAGCCTGGGGATCCGGAGTTTGGATCTCTAATCTCCGGGGCTGAAGTCACCGAGGCAGTCAAAAAACTCCGCGGTGGCAAGGCCCCGGGGGTGGATGAGATCCGGCCGGAGTTCCTTAAGGCTTTGGATGTTGTGGGGCTGCGTTGGCTAACGCGACTCTGCAACATCGCGTGGACATCAGGGGCAGTCCCGCTGGATTGGCAGACTGGGGTGGTGGTCCCCCTATTTAAAAAGGGGGACCGAAGGGTGTGTTCCAACTATAGGGGGATCACACTCTTAAGCCTCCCTGGGAAGGTCTATTCAGCGGTTCTGGAGAGGAGGGTCCGTCGGATAGTCGAGCCTCGGATCGAGGAGGAGCAGGGTGGTTTTCGTCCTGGCCGTGGAACGCTGGACCAGCTCTATACCCTCAGCGGGGTCCTAGAGGGTGCATGGGAGTTCGCTCAACCAGTCCACATGTGTTTTGTGGACTTGGAGAAGGCGTTCGACCGTGTCCCTCGGGGTATCCTGTGGGGGGTGCTCCGGGAGTATGGGGTACCTGGCCCCTTGTTACGGGCTGTTCGGTCCCTGTACGACCGGAGTCAGAGTCTGGTTCGCATTGCCGGTAGTAAGTCGGACTCGTTTCCGGTGGGAGTTGGACTCCGCCAAGGTTGCCCTATGTCTCCGGTCCTGTTCATAACTTTTATGGACAGGATTTCTAGGCGCAGCCGAGGTGTTGAGGGTGTCAGTCTTGGTGGCCTTAGGATCGCATCTCTGCTTTTTGCAGATGATGTGGTCCTGTTGGCTCCATCAAGTCGGGACCTACAGCTCTCACTGGAGCGGTTTGCAGCCGAGTGCGAAGCGGCTGGGATGAGGATCAGTGCCTCCAAGTCCGAGACCATGGTCTCTCACCGGAAAAGGGTAGAGTGCCTTCTCCGGGTCGGAGCGGACGTCCTTCCCCAAGTGGAGGAGTTCAAGTATCTCGGGGTCTTGTTTGCGAATGGGGGTAGGGAGCGTGAGATCGATAGGCGGATCGGTGCGGCGTCTGCAGTAATGCGGGCGCTGTGCCGGTCTGTCGTGATGAAGAGAGAACTGAGCCTAAAGGCGAAGCTCTCAATTTATCGGTCGATCTACGTTCCCACCCTCGTCTATGGTCACGAGCTTTGGGTAGTGACCGAAAGAACGAGATCGCGGATACAAGCGGCCGAAATGAGTTTCCTCCGCAGGGTGGCTGGGCTCTCCCTTAGAGATAGGGTGAGAAGCTCGGCCATCCGGGAGGGGCTTGGAGTAGAGCCGCTGCTCCTCCACGTGGAGAGGAGCCAGTTGAGGTGGCTCGGGCATCTGATCAGGATGCCTCCTGGTCGCCTCCCTGGGGAGGTGTTCCGGGCTCGTCCCACCGGGAGAAGGCCCAGAGGAAGACCCAGGACCCGCTGGAGGGACTATGTGTCCCGGCTGGCCTGGGAACGCCTCGGGATCCCCCCGGAGGAGCTGGCCGAAGTGGCCGGGGAGAGGGAAGTCTGGATTTCCCTGCTCCGGATGCTGCCCCCGCGACCCGACCCCGGATAAGCGGAGGAGAATGGATGGATGGATGGACAATAGGATCCAGTAGAGGGCAGTAATACAACAATCAT